>JAPYZC010000162.1:0-63465 GCA_030522665.1 Ichneumoninae sp. A BG-2022a
TTTATAATTTATAATTTATAATTTATAATTTATAATTTATAATTTATAATTTATAATTTATAATTTATAATTTATAATTTATAATTTATAATTTATACACTACCATCAATGATTCTGCAATGACAACAGACAGAATTGAAAATAGAAGCGTACGAGGAGGGAAAGATACCGGATCCGTTTTTTGGGATGCCCATACTCTGGAGACCCTTTTCTCGGGGCTTTCGAGATACGAAAGGCAGTGAGGAGCCGCTTCGGCGAGACTGGTATGATATGCAAAAATATGTGATAAGAACGGTTGAAAAGTATGCGAGCCAGTCAGGCGCAGAAGCCGGCCGTTTTATGTACATGTATATCTCTTTGTCGTCTTGTTTCCTGTCTAAAGTAAGGTGGATGCGAGATGCTACGTCGCAAGTGTATGTGCGCACGCGAGAGCCAGCAATGGCAACCGTATCGAAGCTCGGGGATCCCAAGAGGCCAACGTAGCGACAGAGAAAGAAAGTGAATAAGGAAAACGAAGGTGAACCGAGGATGGTGAGGTAAGCGAAGACATGCACATGCCCCCGCTGTGCTATACGAGGGATGCCGAGTATAGGACGACAGGAATTTTCATATCTCGACGCGGTACGTACGCTGTGCCGCACCCCGGCCAACTGGGAAAAAAGGGGAAAAAAGCTTTTTCGCAGAGAATTCAAATCGAGCCTTCGTCCAAAAGCGACGTGTATTGTGGAATTGGGTGGAAAACATTGCAGGCGGATTCAAAACGTCCGCACTTATATAAAAAAAAATCATTAACAAACCTTCAAAAAAATGAATTAATTCTGACGAGAAGAAATCACTAATAAACTTTAAAAAAATGAATTAATCCTGACGAGCAACAATTGAATACCGCTGTTTCACAAAAAATTTTACGTCATTATTATATTTAACAAACAAATCTGTGAAACCTCCTTTATGCATTCACTAAGAATTGTTTTGCACAGTGATTGTCAAAGTGAATTTATTTTAAAAAATATTGTAACACTGTACGTCATGAAAATACGAATTTTTGCTGAAGAATCCTCGCATGTACGAGGATGTGAACTGCACCATAATTTTAATACTCGATGAATATAAGTGTCCTAAATCCGCGAGAAGCGATCGTCCCTCAATAAATTTATCATACATGTGAAAGTGGTGCAAACTTTTTCGAACAAAACTTCCGATGACGGCGCGGAGAAATGGTAATTTACCACGAAACCGGTAATTTATATGCGCGAACAACTCCACGACGATTGAACGAGTGCGGAAGGTGGGTGGCGGCCTAGCTGAATGCTCCTCTCGCTAAATGTAGTGAAAAATCGGGGCCACCCCTGGAGCTCCTGCACTTCTGCCCTTGCGAATATTTCAGTGCGCAAACATTAATGACATTGTGTGTACACGCCCTTCACACGCTTTCTCCGCTCTTACTTCAACGTCATCCTCGCAGAGATGTTTCCTGGAGTAACGCACACACACACACACACACACATGCGCATACACAACTCGAATATGCGGAGGTGTCGAGGCAGGACTGCGGAACCCAATGGCAGCCTGCCTGCGCCTGACAGCTTACATTTGTCCGAGTTTCGCGAAATTTTTCCATATCGAGATTTGTCGGGTGCAACACGCGCGGAAACCCCACCCTTCCGGGCGCTAAGTGAGTACTCGCTGATAGTGGAATTGTCAAGCCAGTGACTATGCTATCGCTATACCTGACTGACTATTTTATTTATCGTATATCGACTGCCGAGAAACGGAAGGGCGTACACAAGTCATTTTGCATGTTAAACGGTGTGGAATGCGCCCTTGTGTCTCTTGACAGTCGATATATGCTTTAGGAGGAATTATTGATTAAACAAGTATATATTCGGTGGGTGTCGATGAAGAAAATCATTAAACTTCGTGAAATTGAACACCTAGCTAGACAGCTTTGGCTGTGTTCGGCCAAATGTCGATCCGGATATTAAATATTTGAAATCGAGTGCTCAAAAAATGTGGTGCAAAATTTGGTGTTTCACAACAATTCAAAAAAATTGGGAACGATACGTTCCTTTTTGTGGCGCACACATTAGCTGCTTCTGAACGAATTATTGCGGTTGAATATTTTTAGGCCCGAAAAGAAATGCGAGAAAGATGAAGTTGAGTCTGATATGTCGATCCGGATATTAAATGTTCAAAAAACATCGAGTGCTCAAAAAAGTTGGTGCAAAATTTAACTTTTTTTTCACTTCTTTTAAAGTCTTGGTTGGTCTTTTACTTTTTAATTTAATTTATTTTAAAGGTTGGTCTTTTACTTCGATTCAAAAAAATTACTAATGATCCATTCTTTTCTGTGGCATTAACTTTTGCCGAACAAATTATTGGGATGCAATGTTTTTTAGTCACGGAAACAAACACGACAGAAATAAAGCAGGTTTTGAATATCGAAAAAACAAACTACATCACAGAAGGTACAACTAAAACTTCCAGAGCACTTCGAGAATCAGGTAGCGAAGTGCACCGCACCACGAGTCGTGACTATACTAACACTAGATTTTTTTCAATCCCTTCTGCCCCCATAACCCTTCCCCTAATAGGCATCGCTCGCCCTTTCCTCCCCGAATGCGTACCTGAGTCGCAGCCTCTTTCATAGGCCGAAGCTAATGTTGCTAACAAACTCAACGCTCCTCGGTACAGGAGAGAAAATCCCCTCTCCGAATGACTATTTATCGTGAGACGCAAGGGTTAAATTCGACAACAGCATCCAGTAAAAATCTCAGCGGAAAAAATAAACACAAGAAATTACAAAAATAATATTGCAAAATAAAAATTACTTACTATTAAAATACCCTTTTAAATTCACATTTTCTTCCTCCCAAACTGGAGGTGCGGCCCACGTATAAAATTTCTGGATTGCACCGCGCACGTTCGATCGGAGTAAAAAAGAAATTATAAAAAAAATTCAGAAACACAATACATGAGGTTGAAAAGGTGAGAAAACGAGGAAAGAATGGAGGGCTACAATATATTATTATATATAGCTTTCGTCCCGAGTCATTAAATTGACTGCGCTTGAGTGATCCACCGGATACACGCGTACGATATGCTAACACTCTCAAATATTTCTCGAACAGAAACGCAAAACATCATAAAATTGTGTTCCCGTTCTTGTTGATATATATACATAATATATACACCAATAAAAAAACCATATATATAATACAGCGAACGGGCTGCACATATTCGAGACTTCCTTTACGTCCGTTCATATTCACTACACTCGGATAGAGTGAAAAATGTGAAAAAAAAAAATTGTCAACTTCGCGGAGCCCAAAGAAGGACGAGGAGAAGGGGAAAAATAGAGAAAAAAAAGAACGAGAAGAAGCATAAGGTAGAAATCATTAAATTGATCGCGGCTGAGTGAGTTTCGGTCCAGGAAACTCGAGTCGAGTATATTAGGATCGTTTTCGTTCGCCCTTTTAACTTTTGGCCCTGTCGCCATTCCCTCGTACATGTAACGCACGTACGGGAACTAAATACATATGCAAATATGTGCGGATACGCGAGAAGCAACGATCCGCCGTCTACCCCATCGACTTTCCTTCCGTTTTTACTTCTTTATCCTTCCATTTTACCCCGACCGAAATGTCCCCCGTGCTTCAAGCGAATAATCAGCTAGGTATAGAGAGCCGCACCGCTCTCTCCTCTCGCGCTCTTCCCATTCGTATTATGTACATGTAAATCAGAACTCGTCCCGCAAAAGCGACCCTGCGTACCTTCGCCGCTCTCTCGTGGATGCTGCACACATGTCTGTCAAGCTTGCTGTTGCTTGTACACTGTCCCG
The DNA here is from genome assembly GCA_030522665.1 of Ichneumoninae sp. A BG-2022a. Taxonomy (NCBI): domain Eukaryota; kingdom Metazoa; phylum Arthropoda; class Insecta; order Hymenoptera; family Ichneumonidae; species Ichneumoninae sp. A BG-2022a. Next base: position 3,842 of record JAPYZC010000162.1, read on the forward strand.
AAGTTGCTCGACCGTAGTTCGCATTCGGAAGAAAAACAACTACAAAAATATCTTTTTTTTATTTAAAAATAATGCTAAATAAATAATTTATTTATTAAATTTATTTATTTTTTATTTATTTATTTAAAAATAATGCTAATTTAATAATAATGCCTTCAATTTTTTTTCAGAATTTTTGCATTTTTAGTTGAGTTGTAAATTCATGCTTATATCTTTATTTAATATCATTTAATTCGAGTTTCATCAAATACTTACTTGGCTCGGTCATAGAATTCTTGAAATGAGCACATTTTCGGTTTAAAGAGTGTAGCCATAGACATGAACATTACGTCTTGAATTCTTTTAAATTCGATTATCAGTAAAAATTTATTTTGTTTGCTCATAACATTTGTGAGATGGACTCATTTTAGATTCATCGAATGTAGTCACAACATTAGGCATTAAATCCCGAAATATATTTTAATTCCATTGCAATAAAAAATTTACTTTGCTCGCTCATAGAATTTCTAAAATGGGCTCATTTTAAGTTCAAAGAGTGCCACAAACACGAACCTCGGTCATTAGATCCAGAAATCTTTGAATTTTCTCACCGTAAACTTTCAATAATAAAAAAGGTTCAAGGCAAATTAACTTTGCGATTCGAATCAATGCACAAGGAAACTATAAAAAAAAGTTATTAAAAAAGATAAAACAATGCATTATTCCGAAAGTACGCTAATTTTAAGCCGGTAAACAAAAAATGACAAATTATCCCCGCAACACAATTGCCAACCGAAGAATCATGTGCTCGCGCCAATGACACATCCGGCTCTCGTGCTGCTCGACGATTGATTTTTGTTTTCTTTTTTCATTCAAATATCCACATGAAGAAGGTTTCGTTCCGTAGCCGAAAGGGGAAAGCGACCGGAGTAAGATAGAACGAGGAAGGGGATGAGGTGCGCCGCTCGTATGCAAATTGGGCGATATTGTCGTGAGTTGTACGCGACAGCGAGGACCAGGTACCTACCACCACCCCGACACGTTTCACACACGTACACACACACACGTGTCCCCACATAGGTTCATGCGCTCACGCGTCCACGCTCGGTATACCTATATATGCATTGTGAGCGATCCGAGCACACAGGCTCCGGCTCTTCTGTTCCTTTTTCTTCTCCTCACTTTCATCTCTAGTCAGGTATAGTCCTGACACGATGAGGAGAGGTAAACGAATAGCCGACGTATATAGAGTGCGAGGACAGAGAGAGAGAGAGAGAGTTCGAAACGATTCAGTCGATGCAAATTTGGCGTGGCTAAAACGGAGTGTGGCATAAAGCCGAAAGCTCAGCTGGCTCCAGGGAGCGCGGCTCGGGCCGCGGCTCCGAGGCGCGATTTGCATAAGTGTTTCGGCAGCTGCCGCGGCGTGCAGACCCCGCGAAACACGTGCCCCGACAAGCGATTAACGGACGCTCTTGCGCGCCGGGATTTCGGAAACCTCGTGCACGGCTATCGGGCGTTCGCTCTCCGGGTCGCGCGTCCGCTTCCGGGTCGGCTCTGCATCGGCGGAGCCGGCGACAAACACCGCAGCATCGTCTCGGAACGCCAAGGCTCTTACGGTTAATGGACAATTTGGTGGTGCACTCGAGCTCAGTGGTTCAGCGGCTCGACGTGCTTTTTAATTCAACTGGGCTGTTAGGCTCGGGTTCCTTAATTCACACGCTTCTGTCACTGTAGGCGAGAAGCGTTCCAGAGACGCATGAAAAATATTCTCTGCAGCGTTGCTGTGACGTCACTTTCGATTTAATAGTAAAATCTTCGAACCGGAAGTGGTGTAACTGTCGGTTTAAAAGTGAGACTTTCAAACCGGAAATTACGTTCTTTTGGTTTGAAATTCTCACTTTTAAACCGAAAGTTACGTCACCTCCGGTTTGAAAAAATCTCACTATTAAATCGAACGTGACGTCACTGTTGGTTTGAAAATCTTACTTTCAAAGCGAAAGTGACCTAACTTCCGGGTTGAAAATCTAATTTTTGAACCGGAAGTGACGTCGTTCGGGAAAAAGTTACTTCCGCTTTATGAATCTCGATATTCAACCGGAAGCGAAATCATATGTGAGAAACGTTACCTCCGGTTTTTAAATCTTGATTTTCGAAAAATTGATCAGCACGAAAAATTGAATTTTTTTATCAATAAATAGATAGAAATATTTTATATCTAAAAGTGACAAGGTACATTTTTGCCATTCAACAACCACCCTGAACGAAGTCTATGGCTAGAACATATCTCGTCCCCATTTCGCCGCTGATTGGACCTGCGGAAGGAAAAATAAAAAAGAATCATGCAATATCCAAAATCGAGGATATTCGCCATAGCAGTTGGTGACGGTACCGGCGGCTCCGCCGGGGGAGTTGCACTTTGACAAAAATGTCGATTCCAGCTGTCGCCAGAGGAAGGGGGTGGGGGATGTGCGCACAGGGTTCTCTTGCTCTTTCCGTCACGTGAGCCACCCTCTTCACTCGGGGCGCGACAACGGAAACTGACGACGAGGAGGCGGGGAGGAGGGGGGCGGTGCGCGGGTGCAGGCGGGCCGGGGGGAATAAGACATGGAAATTTTCAATTCGGGCAAAATTTAAGAATTTAACCCGCGGCCCTCTCTCTCCCGTTCTCTCGTGACCAAATGTCGGGTGCAGAGGATATGTATTATGCGAGGGGCGGGGGCGGGAGGGGGGGGGGGGTGGCAACGCGGTTTTGGGGTGGATAAAGCCCAAAAAGGACGCGAGCGAGCGAAGGAGGAAAACGCATCAAGCGAGTGGGTTGAAAAGAGGGTGAGAGGGGGAGGGGGTGGGTATGTGTGTACCGTGTGTGGCGGCCATCACGGAATGCTAGGGGTAGTTGCTAAGCAACGCCTTTCAACCCCCCACATACTCACACCATGCAGCCTTCCCGCGACTCTTCCAGCTCCAAAAACTCACTCGGTTTTTCTCACTCCCTCTGTGGTTCGCTATAACCGTACGTGCTCCAACTTATGTGTGCTCTCGTGCACTTGTGTTGCGCTGTACTGTGCTACTCGAACAGTCGAGCTTCGTTCCACTCCTCTTCTCGCGTCTTCCAGCTCCCGTCCCTCTCGCTCTCCCCCCTCGCCGTTTACTCGCTTCTCCATACGTATCTTAGAAATCCAAAGCCGCGAGCAGAAGCCAGAGGCATCAGCAGCCAGCACAGATCCTATCTGCGACGTTTACCAACAGTGACTCGACTCCGAATTCGTTCGCTTTTATACCGAAGCCGCGTATACCGTGGACATGTAGATATCACCCGGGCGGAGAGGCTGAAGACCGAGCACTGTGGAACCCGTGCGAGTTGCGTATAATTTTTTCTTGACAAAAAAAAATAAAAATACATTCAAGTGTTCGTAAGGAAGAATTGGAACCGTGGAAAAATCTTTGCATGGCGTGGTCCGTATGTGAATTTATGTATTCTGTTCGATGGAAGGTATCATCACACCCAGAAAAATAATTTGTTTGAGGGGCACTCGTAAATAAATATCTATTTGGTTTAAATAAATATTTGAATTGATTTAAATAAATATATATTTGAATTTAATAAATATTTATTTAAACAAAATAAATTATTTTTCTGGGTGCACGATTATTAACTCATCATGGTAGAGGGGGATGGGGGTGGATGAGGGGAGATTCAATTTTGATTCACGCATCCATCCTCAGAAGATTCAGCCCGCAAAGCTCTCCTTACACGCACCACAGCGGTGGCTATGGAAGCGAAGAGGAGATATAAAATATAAGATTATAGAGACAGGACTCAAACATATTACCCTGCTCCTGGCTGAGAAGAGTGCAAACGCGGTCTCACTCCGTCCGAGCGGCGAGCTTAAACTTCTTTTCCCTTTTTTTCCTTCTTATTATTATTATTATTATTATTGTGATGTGAAACTTCAAGGAGCTAAGGCTTCCGTACCTCGACATTTTATTACCACCCAGTTTAGCATTATTGAGGATTGAAAGGAGTTCTTACGACCGCGGTATTATAGAAATCTTGCGACAAAGCCTCATCGTTGCTTATGTTGCGTCGACTTCAGCACTTTCGTAGGAGAAAACTATCGAATAATCCACGTTCGGAATTTCTTTAAGGATCAAAAGCTTCGTGGATTATTCTAAAATAGCGAACACAAGCGGGAAATCTTTCAGTCACGAAACACACGATTTACTAGGAGAAGTAGTGAAAAAAAAGAAACATTTCAATGAAATCCTTCAAAAGGTCAAAAAGTTTGGTACCCAAAGCGATCTCTTTTTCACTTGATTTCTAATGCGAATCAAACGGTATTATTAAATCGATCGTTCAAGTGTCCCAAATTGGATGCAACGTTCGACTGTCGACTCTACGGACAGACATACAAATTTAAACGAAAGATAGATTTACTAGGAGAAGAAGTAAAAAAAAGAAACATTTCAATGAAATCCTTCAAAAAGTCAAAAAGTTTGGAACCCAAATCGATCTCTTTTTCACTTGATTTCTAATGCGAATCAAACGGCACTATTGAATCGATCGTTTGAGTGTCTCAAATTGGGTGTAACGTTCGACTGTTGACTCTACCGACACACGGACGTGTACGAATTTATACGAAAGATAGATAGTGTGCACGCAGGTATAATGGTCCGGTCAATCCGATTTGTATGAATCGATGTGCATGCATACGTGTCTGTGGCTCGAGAGAGGCACGTACCGATGATGCTTCGATAAACATCCGAGTATTGTGCAATCAACCGCCTATTTGGTGTGTCATTGTTTGGGGTGTCCGGGACCGATCCAGGGCTGCAGCACGGAACTAGTACTCACGCATCCTGCGCATCCCCGGCATAAATCAGCTAGTGCACAAATCTTCTCTCGCATTGTTAACCCTCGTAGGGGTTGCGCACAGTCCGGATACCATTTTATTTCGTTCCCTCCTTTTTTTCATCAGTCATGTACGCTGCCAAGGCTACCTGAGGCTTGTGTTACTTGGGCCATTGCCTTCTTGCTATCGATCTATCGATCTCTACGAAAAATGCTAGTAACTTGATTTACCGGAAATCACAAACTGATTAGCTAAAAGCGGAGTATATATTCCCAATTACGAATTGATCCATAATTTCTTTGTTGCATCTGTAAGTTTCGTTAAAGTGGATGTATTACAGTTTCGGTAAATGTCTCATCCAGATCGAAAGATCGTGATCTATGATATCTTTTTTAAGCTGATACCTGAGGCATGCTCCCCGCTTCCGATCTATCGATCTGAACGAAACATTATGGGTTCACGCAACTTCTTGAGCCTGGAAGAGACTTGATCTACCGGAAATGATAAAATGATTACCAAAAAGCGAAGTATTAATTCCAAATTATGAACTGATCTATAATTTCCTTGATGCATCTGTAATTTCCATTAAAGTGGACATAGGACAGTTTTGGTAAATTCCCCATCAAGATCGACAGATCGCGATATTGCATATCCGATTCATACCCAGCGACCGATTCTGATGACGGATTTCTCGACGTTTTTAACTAGGATCGGCGGTCTTCGAATGGCTAAAAGATCAACTGTTATTCAGGGGAAAGAATCAAACGTCAAAACGTGCGAATTGGGGACGATGCACCATTGCCCGAACGGGATGAATGAACGATCGATAATCCATGAGGGCAACAGGTGCACATTTCACGAACTTTCATCGGCGTGACCCGTAGCCCTTGGCCTGGATCTCGAACTCTCCGTTCTTGTTTCTACATGTGAACACGAAGAGAAGAAACAAGCACGACGAGGCAGAGCCCGAGCAAGGGACGGGAAGAATGAAGTGCGCCTGTGTGCGAGCACACATGTGCATCGCGATCGTCAGGGTGCAGCATCCATTGTGCCCTTTTGCGGGAAACCCCGGCCCGAACACAGGATGACCTTCCTGACCCGGGACTACCTGTAGCCGCCGAGTGCGGTACAAACAGTTTTTCACGGTCCTCGGTGGGCTCGGGATGAGGAGGATCCATGAAAATCTTAAGCCCCCGACACGGGAACTGTACGATTACCCTCGCGCTATGGGTGACGGAATGACGGGCCATTATTCTCTAAAACGCCATTATATTGGCCCTCGTTATTAATGAGCGCTATCAAGGTACCTTCCCGTACCTCTTCCCGTTCCAGTGTTCTTGCGGCATAATAGCGCCGGCGATGACGGGCCATCAAGGCGGATTTCTCATCCCCTCGTATTCTCCCCAACTCCCAAAAGTCTTCGAATTACCCCAAAAGTAGTTTAATCTTTCCATCAATAATGACCAATATTTGTAAGCCGGAATTAACCCTTTGCAAACTGCAACCCCCGAAACCGTTCGGTAACGGGACTGATGGACAGTCGGGTGATTATCCGGCAAGGGTCGCTTCTTTAGTGACAATACAACAGAGAAGCAACTTTTTTAAAAATAACTATCTCGAATTTTCTTCAAACTGTTCAAGTTGAGACTTTCTCATTAAATCCGAGATTGGCATGAAGCTCTTGTGGCGAAACCGGTGGAAAACATGGATCACAATTGTTTTGATAAATTCAAAAATTAATTTCGGAATCGCTCGTGATTTTGAACCACTAATTGCAGGATAATTATTTCATACCAACATAAGCGATGGAAAAGTCGACGGGAAAACTTCACTTCCCGTTGGAAAAATCTCAGTTTTCGGCCGGAAGTGACGTCATACGGAAAAACTTTATTTCCACTTTGAAAATCTCGGTTTTCAACCCGAAGTGACGTCATACGGAAAAAAGTTATTTCCACTTTGAAAATCTCGATTTTCAACCGGAAGTGACGTCATAGGGGAAAACATCACGTCTGGTCCGAAAATCTCGGTTTTTAACCGGATGTGACGTTTTTCATTATGACGCAACTGCCGGTGAAAACCCGGGAATGTCAAACCGGATGTGACATTTTCATGCCGCGTGACAACGCTACAAACTCGAACTGATGGAACGACAGTAACATGTTATGAAATTTTGCGTGTTTGCCACTTATCGTTTTCGGCATTATGCAAGAGAAGTGCGCACTCGAGATACGTTAAATATTTGTTCTGCCTATGGTACGGAGATTCAGGTAGTGGAGTATTCGAGTTAACGTGGTTTGCCCAGCGGGATTACATGGTACGTCTGATAGAGCAAAGGTTACATCGAAATGTGTCGGCTATGTGTATTCTGTCCCATTGTTGACTGTAATATGCCATATCCCTCTCGAATGCTCTACCTCAAACATGCCTCGCATAGCGGGTCCCTTCCATCCCCGACCTTTTGTCCCTTCGGCCTCTCGCCGTACTTTCGCGGATGTACAACGAAAAATAGTCAAGACAGACATAAAAAAAAAGATAATCAAAATTTATTGCAAAGTTTCACGCGTCACGGTGCACGAGTTACGGGAAAAAATGAGAGGCCCTTTGCACTCATTCTTTTTTTTTTTCTTTCCATTTAATTCATTTCCATTCCTACGTGCCATTGCTACGTATGTTCGTTGGTCCCGTAGCGTGAATCCCAGTAAAATGCATACGATTACCCTCGGTTATTCGCTCGACCCTTTTTTCCCCGTTTATACGCATATACGTGTTGCCGAGCGCGATGAAAGGGTTGCTCGCTTGCGTGCCTCATTTTCTCATAAATCAACAACCAGCGGTTCCGCAACGTTCGACGTTGCTGGGTGTTACATTCGGATTATGGGATGAACTGGTCTTGAAGGGCTTGTGTGCGCTAACGTCCGCCCACAAATTCCACTTCAATGAGACCAAGAATTGTAAACTATCGTTTGTTACACTCAGTGTAAAAAAAAATGTTTTTTTGAAAATGAATTAACGGTGTTGGAAGCTTTTTTACCTAAACTGCTTCTGAAATCTCAAACATATCTGCGTTGTTATTTTACCATAAATTGTTTATTTTGTCTGAACATTTTTGTAAATTTCAGTCAAAAGATTTGTAATTTTAGTATCTGGTATTTTATTTCTACGAAAAAGTGCATTAATGTTCAATTAATACAAGTAATGTGAGCAAATTTCAAGTTACAGTACATTCAATTTACAATTTGTTTTTGCATTGCTTAACATTATTGTTAGGATGATATTTAAGAAATAAATAATATGTAACGCAGTGTGCATTCATTTTTCTGAAAAATCAGAAAAATCGATGTTTTTCCCACGCATGCTTTTGCAAAAGGCGATTAAAGGACAGTGACGGTCCGGAGATGGGTAGAGATCGGGCTCCGATACCGCTCCTATTACTCAGCGTGGATCGGTGTAATAGAAGAGACAGAGATAGTCGGAGGGCCAGGAAGGCAGACGTATAATTTCACGGATAAGATCGGTGAATAATTCACGCGTGCTGTATAGTGTATCGTTGTACCTGGGCTCATGGCACAGACGGACAACGTGCCTACTATTCGGGATCCATCCGGAAGACGGCGGGTAAGGGGTTACCCACGAGGGCGAGCGCCATGTGGGGAACTCCTCGTCTTCTTGCTATTTACACATGGGATGTGTATCAACGATGTAACAACTACAAGTAACGGCTACCTCACCCATTCCTTCTTTCTAACTTTTTTTCCTGTTTTTATAACAAGAAACTACCTAAGATTTTTGTTTCATCACATATGCACCCTTTTTTTTATCTGGTGTGAATCAATATCCTCCTTGCTACAAGTAAATATGAAATATTTACTTTAATTATTAATAAATATTATAAATGAAAAATTTAATATTTTTAAATTTTGTACTTGATAAATTTATTATTATTAAATATTAAAGGTTGTGGATAGATAACCGGATCATTAAACATGCGTGATCGACCCATATGTTACCCACGTTCGGATGAGAACTCTCCCGTTGGGGGTTCCGCGTGTCACTCTCGCGGGATGTTTCGCCAGTTTTCCAAACGGTTTTAACCCGCGACTGGGAACTCATATACATAATATTCAAAGAGCCGGTATACATAGTTAGACGGGGCAGGTAGACTGAGAACCCCGAGAGATATTTATGTGCGGATCGTTCGGCTCGCGGCCCAAAGGCGAGACGACCCTCTCGGAACCCCCCGGGTCTATCTCTCATGTGTATAGCTCCGGGTAACTGGGCTTCGGGGGTCCCCGTGTCGTTTTTTTTTCAGATAGTAAAAAATATGATAATCTATGCTTCGGTGGAAGAGAAAAATATAATTCATTATTGGGTTCGCGTGCGCGCGAGCGGGGTGAAACACACAAAGGCAGGAACGACGGTAGATGCTGCTCCGATGGGCGGTTGGGGAAAAAGTAGCGCCGGGTGAATCCCGCCCGCTTCAGCGACCCCGGTAGACATAAGGAAAAAAAGGGTTGCAAGGGTAGTCGAGAGACACGGTAAGCTGGTAGACACGAGGGTTTGTAGGAACAGTAGGGAGGCGGCGACGAATATATAATATTCGAGGTAACGCGAACGGACAATCTATATTTCATCTGAAACCCTTTTTGGCCCAACGATTTTTCCCTTTTAGGAGACGCAACCGAACCCGTTTTCCTCAAGAGCTCTCGAGCGATTCACAAGAAATTTTACGAAAATCGGGAAAAGAGAAAAACCACTTTTTCGAACGTTTGCAACGAAAAACAACTAAAATAGGTTACCATTTTTTCGAGCCATTCAACTAGCGCCGTAAATTTCAACTCAACAGAACTTATTTTTCGTTTTTCATTTCTCTCAAGGGTTTTCGAACGACGCACGAGAAAATGTACGAGAATTTAGAAAACAAGAAAACGATTTGTCGAACATTGGCAACAAAAAATAACTAAAATAGGTTACGATTTTAACGCAACGAGACGTTAAAAATTAAATACAATCTTACATGTAATTTGTTTATTAGCCCGTTCGTTGTTGGATGTCCTTCTTGACACCTTTATTATATTTGATTTGAAACCCTTTTTGGCCAAACAATTTTCCCTTTTACGAGACGTAACCGAATACGTTTTTTCTGAAGGTTTTTTGATCGACCCACCAAAAAATTTACTAAAACATGGAAAACAAGAAAAAAACTAAAATAGTCTCCATTTTTTGAGCGATTTGACTATCGCCCTAAATTTCAATCCAACAACACCTTAAACAAAGTTTCCTCCACGAGGAAGCAAAAATTGAATTCAACCTAACACGTAAATTGTTGGCCCCTTTCGTAGCTGGACGTCCTGCTCGACGTCCTCAATCCCCTCAAGACATCGAGCAGAATATCCAGCACGATCAGAAAAACCAATATTAAAAACCAAGCATCAATGACATTCAGCGCACTTGAGCTCCGACTGTGTACGCGAGTGGAGATGAAAGGAGTCGCAGCTAGCGACGAGTACGAAACGGGAAGCAGGAAGCCAGCCCGACCTCGAATCTCTGGCATTGGTCGTGGAGTAATTACATGTGTACGCAGGAGGCGAGCGGAACAGCGTGGAAAGAGCGGAGGCCGAAAAAAGTGGGGTGAAAAAAAAGGAGCGCCGAGACAGAGCGGGTTAGAGGAGCGCGGCGAGTCCGCGGCGGATGAACCACCGCCTGGAAGTGGAAGGGTTGATGAGTGCAACCGGTGTCTGTCCCCCACTTCCCTTACAACAACGACCACTACTACTGCCATTTGTACGTGCTATTACTATACCGTACTAGCCACGCACGGACCAGTAGGTAGTGGCTTTAGAACCGGCCTCGAAGCCGGTTTCCGTCCTAGCGCCGAAACAGTAGTTCTGCACAGTGGCAGTTCGGCGACACGCACTAAAATAGGTACACACGTTTCTCGTCCGCAAACGTCGAGAATATCTTTCTTGTCAACAAAAGAAAAATAATAAAAATACAAAAAATAGTTTGTTCTGTTTACAATTATTTTGTTGGTCGAATCAACGAGAAGAGGTTTGCAGACGTTTTGGGGGGTGGAAACCGTTTTTTGATTGAAATTCTTCTCTTCTGTGCAAAGTTCAGTGCCTCGAGACAAGGGCGAGTCGAAAAAATGGCCCCGAAGACATCTGCATGAGACTAAATTTTGTCGAGTTGGAACAGTGTTTTTCATCGCACAAACTTCGCTCGCGGAAGTTCACTGGGAGAATAAAATTCTATGGGCGAGGATTTTCTTTTTTATTTTTGGTAAAGCGGGACATTGACGGAGACTTCAAGAAGGTGACATTTGAGGTCATGCAGATGTCTTCAGGGTCACATAAAAAAAAAAAAAAAAATTCCATCGATTCCATCGATGTTCGGTGCACGCGGTATTAAATATATATTTAGTATTGAAATTCGAGGCTTTGCGAGGGTTTAGTGAAAAAAAGAGCAAAAAAAGAAACAAAATTGCCGGTGGCTTTGAAAAGTGAAGTAACGCCGATAAATTCGATTTTATTTAATTATTTTTTTGTTCGAGAGGGGGCGGGGAAGTCCGCGATGCTTCGCACTACTTCCGACAGCGTCGATTTCCGTCGCTCGCGGAACGCGGGGCGAGAGGGGGTGGAAACGAGGTTACGAAATCACCCACGACCACTCGATAAGCGCGGCTCCGTTTGGATTCACATTAAATATATTACACTATATCGAATCATAACGCCGAGTTGTCGCGCAAAAAAAAAAAAAAAAAAAAAAAAAATTACAGTAGTAATACGATAAAGTACTCACCGATCGCCGATTCCGGTTGAATTATTCTTTTTTTCTTCCGAGGCCCCGCAGTCGACGGCCGTCGTCATTGGTTGCTTCAATTTTTTTTTTTTCGCCCCGACCGGAAAGTTCTCGGTGAAAATTTTTTCTTCGAACGTTCTTCGTTGACCGATTTTTTTTCTGTCACAAATCAATACTGAGATCGCGCGGCTCGCGAGATCGGCTGATAACGAGGAGGATGATAGTTTAAAATAATTTTAAAAAATTGGCGATTATTGAAAAAAAGCACACTCGAGCGGTTCGCAAAAGCTCGACGACCGTTCTCGATTTTATCTACGAAAACCGGCGGGGTGAAAACGGGCGAAAAAAAAACGAAGAGGGGGAGAGTGATTAACATGTCGGCGGGCTGCGTGGGGAATGCCGCGGAGGCTGGTGCGCGAGACCGGCGTCTATGAGGATGGTGGGGATGATGCGTAATTACAATTCGAGATAAAGACCGAGCGACCGGTCGGCGAGGCGACAATCAGCTGCGGGCTTTTCGCGGAGACACTCGGCGACTCCTCGCCGCCGATCTTACCGTCTCAAAACTAATTATCCGACAAACTTAGTTCAACAATAATCCGACGATACTTCATTTTTATTTCCGCTGTGGTGAACTCAGTGTTAAATAATTCGCGGCCGAAAAATCTCATCGTCGAGGCCCGAATTTCCAATCGCGAAGTTTGTGAAAATTTGTCGTCAACGACCCGGCGATATTCCGACTTTCGTTTTGGTGCTCAAGTACGTCGTACGAAAATTTATTTGCGAGAAAGATAAACAAAAAAAAATTGTTACACCGAGGATTTTTCGAGAATTGCGGCTTTCAAACGAGGTCGCGACGTTTTGTTATTTTTTAAAAATATTGTCGGATGGTAATTTTCCAAATAAATTTTTCATCGAAGTTATAGTTACAGGTTTTTAATGTTTTTGAAAATATTTCGCTCGACGGATAATTTTTTGATAATTAAACGGATTAAAATCGGGTGTTGGACGGTGGTTCGTGACTCGTTCAAAATTTTATTTCGAGGCTCTCGGGGCTCGTGGAAAAAACGAGCCACGCCAGGAACGAAGACGGGGAAGGACTGCGCGTTGTTTCTGCCATCTCGAAGAGCCGTCCAACGGGAACTGTACCGTCGAACGTCGCGACGCCGGCGTAGGCGTCTCGATCGTCCCGACGCTCACACCGACGCAGTACCAACACCGGGCAACCCCTCGAGCAATCCCGACGTGCGCACTCGCCCGAGATCTGTACAACGTTATATTTATATGGAAACGGATTTATCGAAGCTCGCGCAAAACGTGCGTGCGTCTTTGTAGGAACCCTCTCGCGCCACCCTCGACCCTCCCCCTCGCCGTTTTTCTTCGCACTTTCGAATTTCTATCGAATTTTCAGATATTTATTGCCGATAGGAAAACCCCTGAAAATCGAACGTCTTCGCGGGGTGGAATTGCAAAAATAACTTGAACGTTTTTCTTACCAAACTATTAAAACACATTCGTTCAAATGGAATAAATTCGCCGGATGCGCGCTATTTCCAATTAGAGAAATCATTTTTATAATACAGAAATTGCACAAATAATTAATTTTTTTGACATCTTCTTACCGCTGGAAACATTTGGACATTTTTGTTGCAATTCAAATAGTATGGGATTAAAATTTCTAATTAATTATACCTAACGGGAAACATTATTTTCTTCCATTTTTACTATCGACGGAGACATAGGAAATTACAATGAAAGTACATATTAATAAAATATATTATATTATTATTAAATGTTATATTGTTCTCGAGTGTGCAAATAGAATTTCACCGCTGAAATCATTTAAACATTTTTATTCCAATTAAAATAGCTCGGCGTTAATGTTTGGAATTAATTCTACCCACCAGAAAACTTTATTTTCTTTGATTTTTACCGTCGCCATAGACATCGGAAAGTGCAACAATATTATTAAAATATATGTTATTATATCATTATTATTAAAGTGTATTATTTCCATAGCTTAAAAATAATTTTTTATCTAATTAATTAAACGATTTTTAGTAATTGTTTATCGTATCGACGAGAATTTTTTAAAAGTATATTTGCGTTTTTTTTTCTTTATCGATTCTGTTCCACAGTATTTGACCGTCATTGCCGAGTCCGGGTCATTTTTCCACAATGGCTTGGTCAATAGTTTTGCGACTATGCTTTCGAGTCCTACTATATCGAGACCCCACCCCCTTTTCAATGCCACTGCTGCGAGGGTGCCACGAAGGACTCCACTGCGCAGGCGTGAGCATGGCCGCCCGACGTCGCCTCCATTCCAGCTAAGGGCTTCTCATTTCGGTTGTGATCACGCGTCCCTCGTGCAGTTAGTAATTAACAAAACACGGTTTAGTGCTCGTCTCGAGGCTACCAACGGGGCGACGACCCTTTGACCCAGAGACCGAATAAAATTCGTAGTCACGATCGATTTTCGACCAATTAAATAAACGAATGCACAAACAGTCCCCAGTTTGGGGGGTGGGAAAAGATTTTATTCTTAAATTCTATTTAGTGCATAAATCATTCCTCTCACGCACTCGTTCCGCAATTGAAGATTCTGGCGTGAAGCATAATAGTTTCTTTCCGAACGTATTATTATTCAAGCTCTTTTTCGTGATCCTTTTATTTTATATATGCGTATGGCTGCATCGATTTTCGCAAAATTCAATCCTAGTCTATCCTAGTGTGTTCAATGCTAGAGTGTGCGAGTGTGTGCGCGTCGGTGTTTATTTATTGGGCGTTTTTATTTTATTAATTTTCTTAACTTTATTAACTTTAGTTTTTTTTTACCTTTAAGTTTTCAATTGCCGATGGCTCGATTTTCCACCAATTAATCTCTTTCCTCAATTTAATATTCTGGCACGAAGTATAATAGTTTCTTTCTGGACTAAATTTATTAAAGTTCTTTCCCGTAATCCTTTTTCTTTACACATGCGTATGGCTGCATCGATTTTCGCAACATACAAATCTATTCGACCCTAGTGTGTTCAATTCTGGAGAGTGTATGTGTGTGTGTTGGTGTTCGTTTATCGGTCGTTTCTAACTAAATGTTTATTTACTTTATTTACTGTATTTATTTATTTATTACATTTTTTACGTTCAAATTTCACTGCTGATCAAAGTGATTATTGTTGTGCGCTGTATTCTCGACAATAGCAAAAAAAATTACTTAATCGAAATTTTGCACATCGATACTGTGGTCAATGGCGAATATTATCGGTTTTTAAATAAAATGAGATCAAGTAATAAAGTCATGAAGATTTAATAATAAAAAAAAAACATGGTTCGTCTATATCGAACAAAATTTCGATCAAGTTTTTTTTTTGACAGTACCCAAACGTCCCATCACCCGGTGTAAAACAGTTCGTCAACGATTCAATGCCTCTCTCTCATAATGTATGCACGAGGTCACATCCGCGGAACCCGGCTGATCGGCGAATTTCTCTCTGTCCCCTATAAATCAAATCAGAGAGTCATTGTGCCGAAGCCCCGGAGCCTTCAGCCAGGTAAGTTGTAAAAAAAAGAAAACCTAGCGCTCCGACGAAAAGTTATGCGTATGCGTACGCGTTCGTGAGAATGGAAAGCGGGTGAATATTCAAATTCAAGAAGCCTCGTTAATATGTTGGATCGATCGAAGGGCCCCAACTAAATCTCAATGCGCGATGATTTATCATCAGACCCCGCTGAGGTCTAGCGACTTTCACAATGCCCCCCCCCCCCTCCCCCCGACCCAGCAGCCGCGACTACCTGCATGCGTAATTTCCCGCCAAGAACGGATCCTTTTTTTCCATCCGTTTCCTTCCCTCTCGCTAAGAAAAGGCTAACCACTGCGAGCCGGAATGGTGTAAGAAAAAAAGTATTCAGCTGCGATGTGCTGCAAAGTAGTTGGAACAAGCGTACATGTATTTATGCAACGCGGGTGCAGTGATTGGCCTTTTAAAGAATACATTTTTTTATTTTTTATTTTTGCAAGTATGAAGCTTCAAATACATCGATTGGTTAATGAATTGTTTCTCAACTTAAAGGTGCGCACCGCCTGTGATACGCCGGGCTTCAAAGAATTAAGGGGAGAGACGAGTGACATTTAAAAAAAATACTTTAAAATTTTTTTAAACTTCGCTGTTCAATTTCAGTCGCTGTTCAATTTTAATTCGATTCGGTGATATTTTGCGTGCATGGAAAATGTTGAAAGTCAAACTGTTCGACAAAGTATTCAACGCTGATAAAACCTCGCGTTAGAACGCGAGGTTTTATCGACGTTGAATCTCGTAGATGAGATAACATAATCTGCAAGAAATTTAGCGGAAATTCTATTGAAAAAATTACCTAACGACTCTATGCCCGTGATTCGTAATGTTTTACAAGCAGCAAAACAAAAAACAATAAAAAATTAGTCCGAAATTAAAAAAATGAAAATAATTAAACATAAGATCACTAAGAATTCAAAATTTATCTTCTACGTCGTGCGCTGCAGAACATTTTTGGCACGCCAGTCGCGGATGGGCGACCAACGACTGTGCCGCCTGGTCCGCGGGTCGGTGAGACTGGCGACCAAACCCTTGTTGCTTAATTCCTAAGGTTCCCTCATCCTGTCGTACCTTTGTCACGTAATATGCATACGGAACGACACGGACGGTTCCCGGCGATAGGTTTGTAAGGAAATAGAAGCGCACGAGGAAGAGGAAGGGAGAAGCGTGCACCTCTCAACCCTTCTTGGGGGAAAAAAGGAGGACTCTTTTTTTATTGATGTGCCAACCATGAAGGAGCGAAGGATTCGAGGTTGAGCAGTGGGCAACGAGCAGCAGCGGCAGCGGGAATCGTGGCTCTGCTTATTGAATAGGGCTGCGATGGGGGACTCGAAGGGAGAGCAGGATTCAATGCTCTTCTAATTATATGCAAAGAAGTACGTACGTTACCTGCCTTGCCTTTACCTCAGGATTCCGCGGACGGATATCCCGGGCACACATGAGTCGGGGAGTGCCTATAAGTACCCGCGGGGAGGAAGGTGGAAGGAAGGATTTACGCGAGCTCTGCTGTGCGGTTGAAAGAGGGAGCGTACCGGCGCAGGCAACATGAGAGGCATGCGAGCTAGGAACGTAGAAATATTACTCCGCTTCGGCCGTGAACAGGATAAATTTGATATGCGAGAGGTGCTCCAATTGACCGGATTAGATCGGCAAATATAGCCAGACAAAATATCGATGTTCGATGGTGAGTTCAATCTTGCCGTCGTACAAGGCGCATCGTAGATGTGACTAAAGTGAAGTTAATCTGCTAATTCAAGCGGTTCCCGTTAGGGTAATTTTGACTTATCGATGAGAAAGCTTTCTCTAGGGCAATTATTATGACACTGATCTTAAGCTTAATACGCTAGTCAAATTACTGACAAAAATTATTGGCACTTAGTTCGGTAAACAAAGTTGCAAGTAAAAAAATCCCAACTGCAAATGTTAAATCAAGGGGTCAAAAATGGATGGACATTTTGCGGAATCTGGCGGAAATAATTTTCGCCTCACAATCCTCATGATAGCGGGTTTAAACTTTGCACGCAATTCCAGTCAAGACCAAAAATGCTTGTCACTTACTTTAGCAAACAAAGTAAATCAAAGTAAAATCAAGTGTTAAAAAAAGCATCATGAGAGCTAGAAACGTAAAAATGTCACTCCGCTTCGGCACTGAACAGGATAAATTTGATATACTAGAGGTGCTCCAATCGACCGGATTAGATCGGCAAATATAGTCAGACAAAATATCGATGTTCGATGGTGAGAGTTCAATCATGCCGTCGCACAGGGCGCCTCGGTGATGTAACTGAAATGAAGTTAATCCACTAATTCAAGCTGCACCGTTACGACCATTTAGATTCCCCGTAGAGGAATCGCTCTCCCCTGCGCAATTCTCACGACAGCGGACTTAAACTTTGCGCGCAAGTTACCGCCAAAAATGTTCGGCACTTAGTTCGGCAAACAAAGTTACACTCCTAACTTCGTTTGCCAAACAAACTTGTTCCAACAAAAAGAACCTCCCAACTGCAAAAATAAAACGAAGAGGCAAAGAAAAGGATGAATAAAGCGGTTCCAAGAGGAACGAAAGACCCGCCAATTCGCGATACCCGTCGGTTTGGTGGTCGGGAAAATTGGCAGGATAGTCGCGGTTCTGGCGATGCTGCGCGACGACCTTATCAACATAATGGCGTAACCCTCTTGTTTTATTGTTTCTTTATACATCTATTCTATATGCGGTTGTTAACTTCTTCGTTTCTTCCTCGTTGCCTCTAAACCAAAAACTCCCAGCCGCGCGATTTGCCGCGCGTGTAAGAGGTTTTTATCATCGCCCTCGTTCCCTCCTCTCCTTATCCTGTCTCGCATTCGAGCCACCGGGACGCGCTTTCCTTTTCCATCCTCCCGTTTCCCCCCGCGCTGCTGCAACCTTCTCACGCTTCCGTGCCACATACTCCATACCGCGAACATTCGAGGTACATAATGTATACGTGCACGGAGCATACATACCCAGACACCGAACGAGGGTATACTATATGCATACATACATAATACATTATGCATATATACTCGGAGCGGGGTACTATCGATGCACGTATGAGTTATCACCCAGCCCAAATTGCTTGCCAACCAGTGATGTAAAGCCCAAGGCTGAAGATTTATTTCAGCCGGCGTCTCGCGGCAGCAGAAATTCTACGCCCGGCGAGTGTACTCTCTACCTTCGCGCAGAACCAGAAGCAGCAACGTCACAGAAGATCATCGTTCTCGTCGTCTCTCCGGTAATGCCGGAGTGGAGCGAGAGCTCGACGAGGATAAAACCCTCGCGAGCTATAAATGAGGAGGAATAGCTAAAAAAAAAAATGGTATCATTTCGGGTCATGAAATTTTTGTGCGGAAAATTTCTGCAATTTTTGATACTATATTTATAGTGCTGATGCTGGTGGTAAAGTCACTTGAAAGGAAAATATTGAATTTTTTTTCTTTAATCGTGGAGATAATAGAAAATGAAAACTATTACACTTAAAGTAAAGCTATTATTGAAGATAAAACTGTCGCGAGCCATAAATGAGGAGGAATAGCTGAAAAAAAAATTAGTAACATAACTTTGGCTCGTTACATTTTTGTGCTGAAAATGTCTGCAATTTTTTATTCCATCTATTTATAGTGGTGGTGTTGATGGCAAAGTCACTTGAAGTAAAATATTGAACATTTTTTTATTCGTAGAGATAATGGAAATGAAAACTATTAAAGTTAAAGTAAAGTCATTATTGAAACAGTTGTAACTGCGCGGTAATTCCCGTAGGTGCGATTAAGCACTGGGACGTTAGTCGACGGACTGCAAACAGAGAAGCATATTTAACGGAAATGCCTGGGCCAGGCGAGGAGTGGTGGTGAATTCGGCTTGGAGAGGGATGCTGCGGACTGTAATCCAACGAGTGGATTCACCACCACCCCCCGCCCTCTCCCCCAATTGCAGTGGCCACGAGGGGTGAGCTACGAAAATTGGAGGGATGGGTTTGCGAGTGAACGAGTTAACTCGGCAACCAATCGACAAAACATTTTTTTCCCGGTCTCTGCCCTAGACCAATCAGTGGTGAGGCGAACAATGACGATTTCTGTTCTATTTCGATAAATCTACCATGGTTCTGATCGCTCACGAGAAACTTTACTACAATTAAATACGATATTTAATATATATACCGTGTTTTTTTCAGAGGACAACATTATATGCCAATTATAACTCCATGTGATAAAACTTTTTATCACGGTTTTATTTTAATCGTAATAAAAAATGTTAAACTCTTTTATATCGGTTGAAAATAAAATATATTACTCATTGATAAAATGAGATCGTAATGGATGTCTCTTGATTTAGTGTTTTATGTACTTGTGTAAAATGAGTAACCGTATCATCAGATTTAATGGGTTACGAAATGCATGACAGTTTCCGTCCATCGCAGATCATTTTCGAAATATTTAGATCGACCAAATGGAGATCGTCAGTTTTTTTACACACTTTAATGACGTTAATGTGGGCATTCGCTGGTGTGGCCACTGAAAATTTTGTCAAGAACCAAAAAATCACGTCATATTGGCGTTGCGGTATACCGCGATGTATGTAATACCATAATACCTGTGCAGAATATAGTTCAATATACCTAACGATATAGCGGTGGGTCGAGGGTAAAAGGGTTGTGCGGTGTGCGGTAAGAGGTCGATGTTTGCTTTTGTACTTCGAAAATCCCGTGAAACGAGGTAGAGCGTGATTCGATCGGACAGGATCATTGGTACGCTGATACATAAGCCGCTCTGCTATCTCCTTCGGTTTAATGCTTTATTTTACGAGACTCCATATTCACCGGAGCGTTCATTGCCCTGTTTAGCTGCTTTACATACAAACATCCATAGTGATCGATAGTATATTTTATGTAATGTTACCGTCCGATGGTTCGATTTCGGCGAACTGGAGACGGAGTGAGTGAATTTACACTTTTTTTAACCCACTTACGGATAAGTCACGCAAGGTAAACTGCCCAATTTTTGGCTCAGGCCTATAATAATTACCCGTGCGCATGCGCGAGCTTAAATAGTTTTACTTTCTTACAGATCTTACATGCTATGTTCAATAAAAACATTCGCAAGTGTGACGTCACTTCTGGCCAAAAAAAGAGATTTTCAAACCGAAAGTGACGTATTTCCGGTCGTCAAGTGAGAGTCTCGGACCGAAGGCAAAGGCACTTCCAGTGTGACGTCACTTCCGGTCGAAAAATTAGATTTTCTAACCGGAAGTGAAGTATATCCGGTAAATATCCCGAAATCTAAATTTCCGGTTTCTAAATTCTCTAGGCGATAGCGAGGGCGCGACAAGCTACTGGTTGGAATAGAAATTTCATTAGATTTCATATTCGTAGAATCGCTTCGGACGTTTTCCATTCGTAATATCCGTTCGACCCAATCTTGCGGCATCTTGCCGATGCGCCTCGTGCAGAGATGAGGCGTCCCATTTTTTTTTCAGCTTTCATCCCTTTTCATTCCTCCCGAACCACGATTCTTTTTGTACGAGACAACCCATGTGTGAGCCATTAGCATATGGTATCATCATATTTTCAACGGACACCGATAGACAAGCAAGATAGGACTCACATTGTGCGCGTCCTGCATATAATCGATCGCGGTACGTATCGCTCGTACAAGAAGCTCCAATGGCTAGGTATGTGCAACAACGGAAAAGAGCAACGGGGCGCCCCCCCGTCTGTCTCTGTTCTCCGTTGTTCACCCTCTTTAACCATCGTGACGAAAAACTATACTTCCACTCGTTTGAGGGTTATAACAAGTTTCTTGACCATAAGGATCGGCCCTGCGACCCTCGGAGGGACATCAACGCTCCGGACTTCCGGTTTATCTATCTCGAACTTTTCAGTTCTCGTTCTATCTAGAAACTAATAAAATTTATTTACTGCACTGTAAACAAAAATAGTTTCGTAATTAATTAACGTTACGAAAGCTTTTTTACATAAATTTTTGAAATTTCTGATATTTCAAATCTATGTGCGTGTCAATTTTACAGTAAAGTTTTTATTTTCAATTAACATTTTTGTAGATTTCGGGCTTAGGATTTGTAATTTTAAGATGTGGTACGTTAGTGTTCAATTAATGTAAGTAATGTAAGGAAATTTCAAATCTCCAGTACATTAAATTTACAATTTAATTTCGCCGTGTGTATAAGAAAATTTCTTATGTAATAATATATTTAAATTACTATATAGGAAAATTGATTTAATGAATTAATATCCTTCTAAATATATTTTTTATATTTATCGTAGTCTATAAAAATACTCTATGAACAGTTTGCCGAGAAATATCGACGAAAAGACAATTAAATATTTAGGACAAATATTCTTGGCATATTTTCCAATATTATTCTCGAGAACGGAAAAGCTTATCTATCGATCTGTCTCACCGCTGGAAGAAAGAGCGAGAGATTCAATAGAACAATTCCGGATAATGTTAAGGTATGCAGTGGATATGCAATTTCATGAAACGGGGCTGCCGGGGCAGGGGGTGAGGAGAGGAACCATCGGTGGAATATATTCAAGCGTTTGGGCGCCACGTGCAGCTGATTGTGACGTATGATACTCGTATATCATTCCCCGGCATGCCTCGCTCGTCTCGAGGCTTGCTTCGAGTCTCGACATTTTTCTCCCGCGCTTTATTACACGCTCGAGATATTTTTCAGTTATATATCAACGAAATATTCACGGCTCTGTGCGGTAGTGCTCAGACGCCGGGTGTCCAAGAGAAAAGTGTATTTCCCGTCTATGCGCATTTAGCGAGAGGGAAAAGGCACTGCTTGAGTCCCGGTGAGAATCCGATTAACCCTTTTTGGTCCGGAAACACTGCGCACTGATAAAAATTACACAGTTGGAGTCACCATAGTCACTTTTCACTATAAAATACAATCACCCGAGGGAACTTCTATATTTTATAGTTAGGTTAGCTAGGACCACAATCACAAATAATAACCGCAAATATAATTATAGTTTAACCGATTAAATATATTTCAACGGAAACTATATGTATAGTCTTTCCCTCTGGGAATTGTTCCGTATAGTAGAAATAACTATGTTTTTTCTCAGTGTAAGACTTGGAAAACTATGAACTACTAATAAAAATGATTCTCAATTTTTGCTTCCTCATAGAGGAAGCTTTTTTTGTTCCGAATAAAACAGAAAGTGGTTTATGACACCCCTTGGCCCTCATGAATCCCTTGGCATGTCGTCAATTTCATCGTTACAAAATTTTTGAAATTTTTAACATTTGGCATTAATTTATTTTTAGGATAGACTTTTGAATATTGAATACGGTTATGGTTTCACGAGATTGTACATTTTTTTCAAAATATTTACCCTCCCGATTAAATTCAATTGGCCAATATAAGGAGGTGCAGCTTCTCAGAATTTGCTCATTATATTTTATCGCTTTTCTTTCGCAAAAGTGTGTTATCTCTATAAAAAGAGGAAAAAGCTTCCTCTGTGAGGAAGCAGGACGTAAAAAGTCGATCGATAAATTGACTTGATGCACCTGGAGGCTGTCGTGTGAGATAGCTTTTGCTTTATGATAAACCGAATGTGTCCGATGCACGTATGCAAGTCGTGTACCGTGGGGTGTGTCGATCTCTGTTTCGCACGAAGCTTGCCGCAGCGTTACATCCTTATAACTCTTTTTGGGGCGATGATTTCGACCGCAGGGAGCAAAAGGGAAGGAGTGTTTCGTGTACCGATCAGGTAGACGGAGCGTGAGGAGGGGCGAACTTAACTTATCTGGTCCTCCACCGTTTACATAAACAATTTATATAAACGTTCTTATTTACAATGTTTTTACGCCACTTATGGTGTTTTTGGCAGTTTTCATAAGTCAGGAAAGCTTATGAAATGATTTCTTACCTGGTCGACCACTGTTTACATAAACAATTTATATAAACGTTCTTATACCCATATTTTTTTACACCACTTATGGTATTTTTGGGAGTTTTCAGAAGTGCGAATAGCTTATGAAATCATTTTTCTCTTTACGATGGAATTCTTCTTCAACAATGCGTACATTCATGGTCCGTCAATTACTAATATACGCACTGACACGATAAGAATTTTTTGCCGTAAAGCAAAAACAGCGAGCAGAGTAATCTGGCGGCCGATTCAAGCAACGATTCCGCGTGCATGATGGAGTAGTTGATAATGCAGACTTCCCGTCCTCCCTGCGTTCACATCGATCAGGTAGAGTTCTTTTCAGGGGGAACCCACGGTACATTTAGGCGTAGCGCCGTTCGGCGGCGACGGGTTGAATTCGTGCGCCAAGTTTACCCTCGCACTTTTTCCGGTCGGATTTCAGTCCCCTTTGAAACTAAAAAAGCCTTCAGAAGCTCACCGCCACATCCCAGCTTCGGGCTGCGACGAATGAAAACAATCCGATAAGGCACTTTATTTAACGATCTTGGAATCACGTACCCTATCGAGAAAACATTAAATTTGCACACGATATTTTTTCCAAAAAAAAATTAGAAACGGATAAAAAAAAATTAATTCACACAGTGAATCCTGTGTAATGAGTATTAAACAAATTATATAGTATCACAGGCGTAACTTAAATAAAATAAAAATTAAATCTAATAGTAGCCAAATACACTCGTTTCATGATTAATGAAAAGAAGAAAATCATAATTGTCTGCAGAATCTTAAAAATATGATTTGTCTTTAGAATTAGCGTGAAGCGTTTTCACAAACAGTTTTGACAATAATTTTAATAATAACGTCTCTCTGCGACTTTGAAAATCTATAAATATAAGACTATTGATCTCTTTTATTAAACTATTAATTGCAGTATTTTGGGAGTAATATTTTATCGATCGGAGCGACGCGCGCCTGAAATCAGACTACCCCGTATGCTTCCGTGTATAAAACGATCCGTGACCCTCGGTAAAGGGTTGAGCGGTTCGTAAATTGGATAGCGTGCAACGAGCCGCGTCAGAGGAGCAATTCGATCCTCGACTTAGTACGCGAACCGTTTACCGGCGACAGATCCGATGACCGAGAATTTAGGGAGCTTCGAGGATCCTTGCTGGGAACATTCTTGAGGAAGTTCCGATCCCTCGCTGCTTCTCGAAATATGACTCTCTCCGGATAATCGCGTCGCGTTATTATCGCCTTCGCGCGGCCCTTGCGCCATTATCAGCGAGAAACTCGTGAAACGATCCGAATCGCGATAATGTGGCGCCCGAGGAGGTGAGAAATGAAAAACCGGCAATCGACGCGCAGGCTCCGTTCTCGCTTGTTGAAAGAAACGAGTGAAGAGGCAAAAAGTATATCCGGCCCAGGAGCCCTCCTTCAAAGGTGTCTCGAGCAGAACGGGAGAAGGTGTGCCTCGCCAATCGTCCAAGTAATGACAGCCTGCCGCCTTTATCATTAGGTGGATATCTGTAAGCCTTCATTATAGAAATAGCGACCACCTTTGCCCCTGAGGGCCGAGCGGGCTGCTCGCCAAAATCATTTGGAAAAGGAAACAGGTCGCCTTCTTCTTGCAGCGAGCTGCAAGGAAATGTAAATACGAAATAATGAACACGACTGTAACTTTCTGATCGATAAGAACGACTACTATTTTATTTTCCATAGAAATAGCATTCATGGAAATTGCAATTATTTTTCAAGCCGATCGATCGATCTATAATTTTTAACGAACGCCTTCGAAGCGAGCTATAAGGAAATGTACATATAAAATAATTAACAAACTGTAACTTTCTGATCGATAAGCACGACTACTATTTGATTTTCCATAGAAATAGCATCCCCGACAATTACAATTATTTTTCAAGCCTATCGGTCGATCTATGATTTGTAACGAACGCCTTCGAAGCGAGCTATAAGGAAATGTAAATATAAAATAATGAACAAACTGTAACTTGCTGATCGATAAGCACAACAACTATTTTATTTTCCATAGAAATAACATTCACGACAATTACAATTATTTTTCAATCCGATCGATCGATCTATGATCTTCAACGAAAATCTTCCTTCGAGCTATAAGGAAATGTAAATATAAATTAATGAACAATCTGTAACATTCTGATTGATAAGCACAACTACTATTTTATTTTCCATAGAAATGGCATCCACGACAATTACAATTATTTTTCAAGCCTATCGATCGATCGATGATTTTTAACGACAGCGCCAAGTGCTATACAGCGTCAAATTAACGATACTCTTCCGGTCGGGGATCCCGTGGATAATAATGGATGTGGATATCGAGACGATATCGGCTCCGGTTTTCCTGTGATGTTCTCATTCCGGACGAGTATCGTAGTTCGCGGTTCAGACCATCAGCCACCAGACTCGCGGCCGCGAGGCTTTTGACCCGGGCTCGAACGGATTTATAATTGATGAGGGCTCTGTCGGGAACGCCTTCGAGGTGTCGTTATCCGCGCTGACAAGATAATACTCGCGAAACCCCGGCGACCGTCCCTCGTTCTCGCCTCCGCGCCTTGGCTCCGCGTCTATCTTTAATTTTGTCTTTCCCATTCAGCGGCTTCAGTCTCGATACCTCTTCCGTTTCGCTGAGCTCGAGGGCCCATCGACCTGACCTGACAACTTTTCAACCGGGAAACCGGAGACTACCGCGATAACGAACAACAGATATTCTACGCGCCGATTTCACTGGATGAGACGTGATATACATTATATCCGAAAGTTCAGAAGCTGCAGCTTATATTCATAAGGTTTTATTTATTTTTAATATTTGACTAAAATAACATGTTCTAATGATCACACACGAAAGAAAATCCAGGGATCGAGGGGGTTGAAAGTCTGTTGTGGACGAATTTCCGGACGGATTTCTGCGCTACGGCCAGAGCAGGTTCGCCATGATCGGCTATTACTACGTCAGTCTATAATATCCAAAAGATCAAAAGCTGACGCTTCTATTCATAATAAAATTTTACTTTTTTTGTACCCTTAACTAAAATAACATGTTCTGATGATCACACACGAAAGAAAGTCCAGGTATCGAGGAGTTGAAAGTCCGGTGTGGACGGACTTCCGGACGGATTGCTGCTCTACGGCCAGAGCAGGTTCGCCATGATCAGCTATTACTACGTCATTCCATTACATCCAAAAGATCAAAAGCTGGCGCTTCTATTCATAATAAAATTTTACTTTTTTTGTACCCTTAACTAAAATAACATGTTCTGATGATCACACACGAAAGAAAGTCCATGGATCGAGGGGGTTGAAAGTCCGGTGTGGACGGACTTCCGGACGGATTGCTGCTCTACGGCCAGAGCAGGTTCGCTATTCCAGATTTGATTGAGGGTTCTAGCTTTCCACCCGAGTACCCCGGTCGTCCAGCGGCCGAGCGAGGTCCACAGATTTTTTGTTTGGAGTTCCACGACATTGAACCCGAGTTCACGGTTCACCTGTTTCGTGCGAAGACTGGATCGGCCCCGGTCTATATTTATTGGGCCCGACCTGCGGCCCTTCCAATCGACTCTTCCCGGATCCAGCATCTCGTTTACACCTCGCAGATGAGGTCGAGCCCAAAACTTTTGTGATTTTGTACTTGAACGTTTGCCCGCTGTGTCTTGGCGCGCACCATTGCTCTCTTTGATCTTCGGACGTGTATCGAGGATGTTGCGGTGTATCCAGCGTCGAACCACGCCAACCTAGAACTGTCCGCCTTCGTCCCGACTGCTCGACGGAGAAGCTCGTTCAGCTTGATCTTGTTTGATCTCTATTCAAATTAAAACGTTCATTAACACACTCACGGAAAAAAATATACTCGAGAAATATACAAAAAATATATATATTTTTAAAACAACTGAGTAGAAGTAGTAAAAGAAATGTATTGCCAATGCCATACATTTATACAGTTCGTTCATTTTACATTATTTTTATACCTAACGATAATTATACACATTAACAAAATGCCATCGACCCGAGTACTTCAGCCCGAAATTCTCTTTGGTGTTAGGAAGGTGTTTTTCCTTATCTTAGATTACAATAAATTAACTAATTTCTAACGTGAAAATATATATTTTTAAATATGTGCTCGGGTACATCCGTCAATTGTATCACACGATATACGAATTATATAAAAATTTTTGTGAAAAGTATATTTAAAATATGAAAAATGTAGTTCCGCTTAGTGTGTCGTGTGCTTACCGCTCAATTATGTGCTGTCAACTGTCAGTTCTGTTAATTGTCCAATCAATCAAGCATGTACCGTCATCTAATTTTCCTCGGGTTATTATTAACTGAAATTATTATTAATTAATATTTTCGGGTTATTATTAACTAATGCAAAATTGAACAATCTCGGTAGTTTTTGGGGTAAAATATGAGACGAGGCTTTCGTCAGAGATATCTTGCATATACCTCGGCACGGAGGATTATCAGCGCGACAGTCTTCGTATTTAATTCAACGTACCTATATTCCGTGACTTGCCGGGGGCGTGAGGGTTGGTCATATGAATGGCGGCAGGGAAGACGGAAGGCCGATGAGGACTTTAGAATTTCGCTGGAAAACTACACGGATGCCGGGTGACTCGGTGAGAAAGCGAGGGAATATATATAAAAAAAATATACATATATATATATAAAAATGCGAAGCCAGTAAACAGGCTAGTGGCATACACGGCGGATAAGAAGGAGAGGGACGAAGCTTCGCCGTCGGGAGTTGGTTAAATAAGGAACAGAAATAAATAGGAGGAGAAGAAAAGAGCTCGTTAGGGGGTCTCGGCGAGTTTGTGAGTACCCAACTATCCGACCAACAGGAGAAGCACCAGAACCAGACCATCCACCGTCGTTCCCTCCTCGCATTTTTTTTTATTCCTCTTTCCGCACATCGTCCTCCGCGATGCTTTCATCGTTGTGGCCCGCCGACCCATGACATTCTCCACCGAGCCCCACGTTGCAAACCCACCACCCTACACCAATCCTCAACCATTTTTCTTCCCCCTCTCGTACTTCACATTTTTCTCCTCGTTACAGCTATATTTTTCCATGTCAATGTTTCAACGTGAAAACCCCCCTACATAAAGACGCAATGCCTCGCATCAAACCATTATTACATGACTGTAAAATGGAATACACCCGGACGAAAATTTTGTTATAATATAGTATCTTATACATATATATATATATATTCGGAAGTTGTTTGTTTGTTTGCTTCTCTCAATTTTCGAGAATCCAGAGCATCCCCCTAGGGTTCTCCATCCCAGAAGTATTCACCTATTATACTGTTCTGGTTCTATTCTGCGCATCTCGGTGATCGTCGTCTGAAAAAAAAACACTTTTTTTTACCAGAAACACGCCACTTCCGGTCGAAAAATTACATTTTCAAACCGGAAGTGACGTGCCGGTAAACTTCCTGTTCTTGTCGAGCCACAACAACCTGCCAATTATATTATATTATATTATATTATATTATATTATATTATATTATATTATATTATATTATATTATATTATATTATATTATATTATGAGACAACTCAGAGAGGGTCGGAATAAGTGGCTGGATTGGTACGGCATGCCACATACAAACAACGGATTGTGCAAAAAAAAATGTCTTGAAGGTTCATGCTATAAGGAAATAAAATGTTTTCAAATTCAATTTGGAATAAATCTCAGGGTGGTGTAACCCCTTAACGGGCAGTCGAGCGTTACAAATACCTGAGCATAACGTGGCCAATTCACCGTGAATTCGACGACGAGGAGGAATGAATTAAAAGGGAAGGAAGAGAATAGGTCGAATGTGGCGCGGGGCTTGTAAAAAGTAGCGGAGGATGTTTAAACAGTCGCGGGTAATTGCTCGCTGTCATTGTGCGCCATTTCTCCGTTCCGCGGACGATGAAAATGAGACGACGAAACTCCGAGGATTAGCTCGTCCTCCTCTTCCAACTGCAGCGACAAAATACTTACGGAAATTGCCTGATTAAGCATGTCTCGGCGAGTCCCCAAAGACAAATTAGCGCATTATCGAAGGAGGACATTGATAGCGTATTTATCGGCAATCGATGAATTTATAACGAAGCTAAGTTGAGGGTGAATTTACCGGACGGAGCCTCCCGATTGTGATAAATTAATCGTGCTCGATAATAGGCCGACGATTAATCGAACAATCGACGTCGCGGACGAGAAATTGCATCAGGCGCAGAAAATCCAATCGACAATCGAATTAGAAGTTCCTGGAGGGATTTTCCGCGCTCCTGCGAGGCTGTACCGAATAACGAGCCGCGGTAGACGAGGTCGGGAATTTCTGCCTTTAATACAAATAATCGTTTCGATTAAAGACATCCAACTAAGCGGCGCTCGACGGATTCAAGTCTATTGAGTGTCAACTAGGCTGTTAAAAAAATTGTCAATTTAATACACCGGACTGACAGTTTTTACGCAGAAAGTAGTTCCTCAAATTTAATGTACAATCGTGATGAACAATTAATTTACATTGCTAAACGTAAGGTATTTCGCCACTTTTATAGTGTACAATAATTTTTCATCACAATTGTACATGAAATTCAATAGACCAGTTTGAGCGTAAAAACTTCGAGTACCAGTGAATAAAATGTCATACGATTTTTTTTACAGTGTCGCCCGAACGGTCCCCAACTTATACTGCTACTAAAAAATATCTTTACACCTTGGAGTCGAAACTGATTACCAAACTGACTTCTTGACCTGAAAGATAAAATTACCCAACTGTAATGAGAGAGGTAATAATTATAATCTGTCTGAATGATTAATAAGAATTAACGTTTTTCTGGTTCACTAACCACTTGACTGATGTCAATGGATCAGAAGGAGGGAGCTTTCATAACAAATAATATTAATTTTTTTTTTTCAATCCATATTGATCGATGTGAACATATCGATCGAATATCGAACGATTCGAATGCTGCTAGGATATTCGTTGGGGGAAGAGATTGGCATGTTCACATTCCACCTAGGATTGTCGCAATGCCAGATAGTAAGAGATATACAAAGAGTTCATCGTTTGCGCCCGCGGAAATCTAAGAGGACAGAGGAGCCAAGGGGATGATGATGGAGATGGCAAGGGCGCGAGATAGGAAGCGCGGGGGAGGGAGGGGGGAGTGGCCGTACGACGCACGAATAAAAATTCACCGTTTCTGTGGGGTGGCCGATGCTCGGTGGAGAGGGGGATGGACATGGAGGGTGAACTCCACCGACGACTTTTGATCTGATCAATAAGCCGGCATGGGGTGTTATTTTTCCGTAGAGTCGGCATCTCAGGGATCTGGTTTGCGCACGAGTGTTTTTACGTTCGCTGCGCAACACTAAAATCGAGACCTCAGTACTTGCAAACTTGTGACACTTCGTTGTTCGTTGCACATGATTTTGAGTCAACATGTCGTCAAAAATAAATCTCAAGTATCCAAGTTGCGGCTCCTTTTTCATTTCACGAAGTCGTCTTATTACTTTTCCTGATCGAGTATTTTGCATCGAGTATTGATCACTCCGAAGATAGTGAGCCTAAATTTCATCAAGTTACAAAGCCTGTATTTTTGCATCGCACAAACTTCGCAGGGAAGTTCACTCGGAGAATAAACTTCCACAAGGGAAAAACTTTTTTTCTTCCTAAAGCAAGTGCATCGACAGAGACTTGACAAAGATTAAATTTGATTCCATGCAGACATCTTCAGGGTCACAAGGATTGAATGAGATTATTGTTATTATTATTATTTATTGATTACGAAGTTCTAGGACGGCGTCTTTTGCGAGGCAACTCCAAATACTAAAGAGATCAAAACACAGAGGCAATGCCAAAAGCGAATAAACAACCATAGCGATAATATTCGCATAAAACATATTTAACACATTCAACATGCGACCTACAAAATAGGCAGCTGAATCTACACTCAGAAAAAAAATTTATTTGACGGCCACCGTTTATTTGCTTTAAGTAAAATATTTATTTGACTTAAATAAATATTTATTTTAATCAAATAAATATTTTACTTAAACCAAATAAAAGGTGGCCGTCAAATAAATAATTTTTCTGGGTGTGAATACAATAAATCCAATCACAATGTCACTATGTTTTCCGACATATCAAAAAACATCATCATATGGTGTTTGTATATAAAAAATAAACATACACGAATAATAAAATAATAACATACATTCTTGCAAAATTAATTTTAAAAAAAATGAATTTGGTCAAGGAAAAAGGGACAATCTGTTTCGACCACGGATGTTCCCCTTAAACGCTAACGAATGTTCCACGACCTCGTGCTAACACGTAGATTGTAGTGCATAATAATACCGGAATTATCCCGCTTTATCCGCGAAACATGCGTAGTTAGCACGTGTCTGGTGCCGGTATCGCGATAACACGCTCTTTCCTCCCCCGTCCTCTCGGTATCTCCTATTCGCCGCTCGAATATTAAAATTCAAGCTCATGGAGTCTCGGTCGTGTTCGGTGTTGTGGTATACTTCCGGACGAAGACGAACGAGCGGTCCCGCTCAAATCAGCATCGGGGGGGGGGGGGGGGGGGCTGTAGTGTGCAGGGCATTGAAATAAACGTTACGCAAGGAGGGTTGTAGGTGGGAGGCATCGTTATACCGTCGTTATATTAAAATATAGCAATAAGTAAGCTTCACTCGGTTCTCCTCCCGACGGCCCGATCCGCCCCATCCCCCTTCAAGCCCCGCGATATCAACACACCATGCGGAAGCAGCACCACTCCGGTACACCCGGAGCCCCGACCCATACAACCGGCATCCATAATTTCATCTCGGTTCCTCGGGTATACACGCATACCTCGGAGGTAGAGCAACTCGTGAAAAGTAATGACCTGACTACTACTGGAGGGAATCCTTACGCCTTGGCGGATGCCGGGGATGGGAGCTTCCGGAATTACCAAGATTATCGGGAGAGTTCAGCACGCGTTTTCCCGCGAGGAACAGCCAAAGTTGATGCGGTGCGCTGCGAGAAATGATGTTTGTCGTTATGTATGGTTTCACCTGCGTTTGGGAGACGCGAAGGTGAGATGAGACAATGATAAAGACTGACTTTTACTTGCTGCAAACTGTGCCGGTCGTAGTTGACGGTTTTTCGACTCTACTGTCTTGAGAATGGCAGGGTGACAAAGGACCCAAACTGTTAAGCCCCAAAACGTCACTCTGTTAAAATATTGCGGCCCCTTGATCACGAATATGACGTTCATTTTGCTCCAAACCCAACATTTCAGATTTTAATCCCAAAAATGCGATTTTTCGTGCATAAAATCGAGACCTTCAATGTCTCACTGTACTTTAGCATTAAACAGGCCAGCGGATTCATTTTCAGCGGGAAAAATGGTCCAGCTCGATCCCAAAGGTAGTTCACTGACATCTTAAATCTGCATATAGTATCAGATCTATAGCGCGGAAATTTCATAGTGCACTGATAAGAAAATACGGTTGAATCGCCTAAAGATTCAGGCAGGGACGTTGAAATAAAAATTGTATTGGTGCAGCTAAAAAATTAGTTGGTTCAACAAATTTTTTTGATGATTTCACCAAAATATTTTTCAGCCATTAAAATATTTTATTCGACCAACTAAATATTTATTTGAATGTCCTAGCCCGAATCTTTACTTCATCCAACCGTACTTTTTTATCAGTGTGTAAAACGCTCACAAACTTAATTAAAAAAAAAACAAAACAAAACAAAAATCATTTACATCATGACATACATAACCAAAGCAAGTGGGATATTTTCTGTACGGAGGGCAGACAGGATACGAGGTTTTAAGGGTGGTCTGGTCGACCGTGCTACCGAATTGCCAGCGTGCTCTGTATTGGTACAGCTAAAAAATTAGTTGGTTCAACAAATTTTTTTGATGATTTCATCAAAACATTTTTCAGCCATAAAAATATTTTGTTCGACCAATTAAATATTTATTTGAACATCCCTGCCCGAATCTTTAGTTGATTCAACCGTACTTTTTTATCAGTGTGTAAAACGCTCACAAATTTAATAAAAAAAAAAAAACAAAAATCATTTACATCATGACATACATAACCAAAGCAAGTGGGATATTTTCTGTACGGAGGGCAGAGAGTATACGAGGTTTTAAGGGTGGTCTGGTCGACCGTGCTACCGGATTGCCAGCGTGATCTGTATTGGTACAGCTAAAACATTAGTTGGTTCAACAACTTTTTTGGATGTTTTCACCAAAATATTTTTGAGCCATTAAAATATTTTATTCGACCAACTAAATATTTATTTGAACATCCCAGCCCGAATCTTTAGTTCATTCAACCGTACTTTTTTATCAGTGTGTAAACGCTCACAAACGTAGTAAAAAAAAAAAAAACCGGAATCATTTCCATCATGACATACATAACCAAAGCAAGTGGGATATTTTCTGTACGGAGGGCAGAGAGTATACGAGGTTTTAAGGGTGGCCTGGTCGACCGTGCTACCGGATTGCCAGCGTGCTCTGTTCTGGCCGGAGCGTCTGCTGTTCCTGGCTGCTGGAGGGGATTGGAGAGGGCGGTCGCGGGACAGAACCATACCGCCAGGAGGCCATGGGCTTTGGCCCTATCTGACGTCGCTCATGGAGCTCGTTAGCGTTGCCCTTGGCAACCCTCCCCCCTCCCCCTCGCCATCCCCTTGCAAACCTCCGCGAACCGTCCTCGTGAAGTTTTCTTTCTCACTCGCCGGATCTTCACGGATTCATCCGTCCACCGCTGTTGCAAGCCGGAGCAGAAAAGCAGAGCATCCACACTCGCTCCTCGGCATCTCGCGTTATTCGCGAGTGTGAGAAAAAAAGCGAGGAGCCCAATATTCCGTGGCTCGCACCTGCTCCTCTATTCCTCCTCCGCGCTTGCGCAGAACGGTAAAAGTTTACACCGACGCACATTTTTTTTCAGTAAAGAGCGCTACATTCGCGACCTGAAAAGGCCCCGACATCGAAATTAGTAACCAAGTACTTCCTTCTGGTACACAATATTTTACTTGGAATTCATTATTTTCCAATCATCGAACGAAGATATTTATTTCCAATAACAATCTAAAAAGCTATATAAAAAAAAATATTTTTTTTATCTCACTATAAATTAAAAGCAAATATGATATATTTATTAAATTTATTTGGATTGCAAATTAACATTTATATAATTTACAAATTAATTTTTTTTTATGATTTATATTTTACCAAGATTTATAAAACAAACGGAAGTAAATAATGTCTGAATATACCTAAATTAGATTTCTACACAGTAAGAAAAGTTTGTACTTTTTACAAGTTATTTTCCACGAACAACCACAATTTTTGGTTTGTTAATTTTCTTTTTTAAGAACAAAAGTACAAACTAAAATTGTCAATGACATGGGAAATAAAAGGACAAGTTCGCGTATTCAAATAAGTGACAAACGAGTTCTTACTTGAGTTGTCACTTGTTTGTCGTTTAACAAAATTATTTTTACCATATTTTGCATTCCGATTTTCCGAAATTATTTTTTACTGTGTATGATAAGCCTTTTCGCGATTACAGTCCTTTCGCCATTGCAATAATCACTCCGAGAAAATTCCTCCGAGATGATTTCGGCTACATAGAAATTAATAACTAAGTATTTCGTTGTGGCACACTCGAAGAAAAAGGCCGGGGACGAAAGAGGGGCACCGCGATATTAATAATGGTACGTCTGCTCGCAGTTCCACGGGGATTTCATTATACCACGCGCACGCTGAAAGAATGGCAGAATATGGAGTTGCCGGGAGAATGAGAACGAAAAGAAGAACGGAGCGAGGATGCTACGCGAGCCGAGCCGAAATCCGCTTACGAGATGTAATTAAAATCGGAAAAAAATGTGTTTAATGAATATTCATTGGTGGCCGGTTGTGATCTGCGATATTAAACGAGCGAGCTCGTTCCTACGCGCCCCTCTTGCTGCCGCTGCACCGCGACGCTTAATATCGGCGTTCGCATTAAATCGTACTTCGCATGCATATACATTGTGGAATATATGTCGATGGCTCGTAAGCGCCTATAAACAGTACTGCGTTCACAAGAAAAAAATACCAAACATGAAATAAAAAAAAATTACTTAAAAAAATGTAAGTTCCGCGAATTTGAAAAGCGATTGGTTAAAATTGGACTTACAAGTCATCCGAAGGTTAACATCTGCCCCATGTGGGTTCGATAGCCCGTGACGTTCGGATTTCGTCGAGTTACGAGACTTTTTGTCATTTTAACAATTTTTTTTTTTTCATCAATAGGGAGCACATGAATAATCTCGCATGCGGCACGAGGAGTATATTGGGGAATCGATTCACCCCTGCGAAATTGCCTCTCCACTTGTTTCATATCTATACACGATACCGCTGCATCAGCTGGGTATCCGCGGGTCGCGGCGATGTCCCCGAATCGAGGTATCGCTGATATTGTTATGGCGGTCCTTTACCTCAAACCCAGCCGAATAAAGAAACTCCGCGGCGTTATTGATTTGTCAGAGATAACGTAAGTGAACGATCTACATGTGGAATATGCGTTTACAGTTTATGCCACGGCCAAAAAAAGTATTACATTGTTCAACGATTTTTTTTCAGGAATAAAAAAAGATTCTCTTTAATTCCTTCCTAAATAATTATTTGCGGCCAAGTAAGTTATGAAAAAAAATCGAAAAGAAATTAAATGAAACCAGCCGAGTAGTAGTACGTATAAAAAAATTCTTCAAAAAATATGATCCGGGCTGGCTGGCAGCATAGAGTTTTCCCTAAAGGTGACTCTTTAAATGTATTTTTAAAGGGTCTTAATGCTCTAAACGAGTTTGTTTGCTCGCATAGAGATCCGGGCTGGCCGGTAGCATGCCGAGAAAATTCTGAAATAATTCATAAACACTACTTGAGGTATATACTATAATTGTACAAAAACTGGCGCGCCAAGTTTTTTTTTGTCAAGATTTTTTGCATCTTGTATTTTTCTTTTTTAGATTGTTTTGATAAACATATTTTTTGAAGAAATTTTTATATATGTACTACTACTTGGCTGATTTCATTTAATTTCTTTTCGATTTTTTTAATCACTTCGATGAACGTCTTTTTAGAAGATTTTTTTTGTTAAGAGAATGTTTTAATAAACATCTGGTTTGGCAGATTTTTTATTTTTAGAATATCATTTACTTTTTTTAATTTTTTTTAAAGACATTGTTTTGCTAAATATATTTTCTGAACGAGAAAATCCATTTTAAGGACTTGGCGTACCATTTCTACTTTTTTGAGAAAAAGTATTTTGTGTTTGATTTCACCTATTTTTGAATCGGTTCACATTTTATAATGCAATCTTTCAACATCGTTTAAACAATATTCAATAAACATTTTTTTTAGTAAAAAATTGTTCCATTGCAATACAATGATATCTCACAATTAAATTCTTCAGATTAGCGCTTACCCCAAGGAGGTCTAATTACCCCTTTAAATATCAACTGCTCCATCACAAAAATACCATGATATCAGGAGAGGCTGACAAAGTGACTGAACCAGATTAACGGTGACTGGTGCGCGACAGTCTTCAGATGTGAAAAAAAAATTGTCGAACAGGCTTTATGGAAATCCGGAGGCTTTTTCCTCAATTAACTTTCTCCGCTCTGCGCCCTTCTTCTTCGATTTTTTCTACGGCAACAATGTTTTCCGTCTTTCCTCCTTCGCCCCCGTTTTCTTCTCAAACCGCAATCAGCCCAACACGCCCAATGTTCGTTGTCGGGAGGATAATCTTTATTTCTTCGTCTGTCATCAGACTTATGTGGACAGAAACGATACATCTATACCGAACCACCCCTCGTGAAAGAGAAAAACCACATCCAATACAACATCTCTAAAAACCTCCGACAGTTTTTCCCATTTCCGTAATGTTATCTTCTCTCCTCTCTCGCAGCCATCTCACTCTCGGGTCCCCCACAATGTTCCCTATTGGGAGAATAATCAGTGTTTCTCCGTGTGTCTTCGTCTTAAGGTCTGTTGAACAAACCGACACTAATATGCGCAGAACCGATAAATCTATACTGAACGATCCACAGGTTTGCAGGTGGCTTGAGAAAACCTGCAGTCAATATACAACCATCTCCGAAAACCTCCGATACTTTCTCCGACTTCCGTTCTTCTTCCACCCAGGTGTCTTGGAATTCCCCTGCAGCGATAAAATCCTTTTCCTTCTCAAACCGCATCAGCCCGATATTTGTAATGTTCCTTGATGGGAGAACGATCTTTGTTTTTCCGTTTGCCATCACCTTAAGATTGGCTGGACGAACCGGCACTAATGTCAGCAGAAACGATAGACCTTTACCAAACTATCCCCATGTGCAAGAGAAAAACCACATACGACACAATTCATTTCCAAAAACATCCGATACTTCCTTTGATTTCGGTTCTTCTTCCACCCAGACGTCTTCAAGTTTCCCTGCAGCGACGAAATCCTCCCTTTTCATTCTCAAATCGCATGAGGCCGACGTGCGAAATGTTCTTTGCTGGATGAACGATCTTTGTTTTTCCGTTTGCCGTCACCTTAAGGTTGGCTGGACGAACCGACATTAATGTCAGCAGAACCCACACAGAAAAAAAAATATCATTGAATCAAGTAAAATTTGCTTGCGGGCGGCCAATGAAGTAAAAACGTTGTTTCAATTCTACTCTGAATTCTTACAATTTCATACCGGATTGAAACGATAACATGTTACCTTGACAGTCTTGCTGTGGTTGTTTCAATATCATATGGAATTGTAAGAATTGAAAGTACAATTGAAACAAACATTTTTTTCTTCGGCAGCCCGCAAGCAAATTTTTGTTCAGTGAATACATCTATACCGAACTACCCCCATGTGCAAGAGAAAAACCATAGCTAATACAACCATCTCCGAAAACATCCGATACTTTCTTCGATTTCGGTTCTTCTTCCACCCAGACGTCTTCAAGTTTCCCTACAGCGACGAAATTCTCCCCTTTCCTTGTCAAACCGCGTCAGGCCGACGTGCGTAATGTTCTTTGCTGGGAGAATTATCTTTGTTTTTCCGTTTGCCATCACCATAAGGTTGGTCGGCCAAACCAACAAAAGTCAACAGGCCAAACTGGGACTGGGAGTCTTCGAGTTTCCCTGCAGCGACGAAATTCTCCCTTTTCCTTCTCAAACCGCATCAGCCCGACATTCTTAATATTTCTTGCTGGAAGAACGATCTTTGTTTGTCCATTTTCCATCACCTTAAGGTTGGTTGGCTAAACCAACAAAAGTCGACCGGCCAAACTGGGACTAATATGGGCAGAACCGATACATCTATACCGAACTACCCTCATGTGCAAGAGAAAAAACCCACAGCCGACACAATCCATCTCCGAAAACCTCCGACACTTTCCCCGACTTCCGTTCTTCCTCCGTCCAGGAGTCTTCGAGTTTCCCTGCAGAGACGAAATTCTCCCTTTTCCCTACCCAAGCCCTCGCAACGTTTTTTTTTCTCTCCTCTCTCGCAGCCACTTCACTCTCGGGTCCCCCCACAGTGCGTTTATCTTCCATACCCTATTGATCCGTAAGTGATGGTGAGCGGCGCCTCGCGGAAGGTGGACAGTGTGAGGTGGTAGGTTGAGGGATGTGCGCGGGATGATAGAAAAAGACGGAGAGGAAGAAGTGCGAGGCATGCGGAGCGGGAAACTCGCTCGGGAGGGAAGAAAAAAAATTCTTCGCGACGGAGAACAACGAGGCCGCGGAGCGAGAGACGGGGAGGGGGCGAGGAGTTTCCAAACGCGAAGGGTGTTGCTCCGGGGGAAGATATCAAAGTAGTATGATAAAGAAAAAAAGAAACGACGAGAATACTCGCTCCAGCTCGCACGATTAGACCGTCGAAGCCTCGGCGTTAGCTGAAGACTTAGAGGGCGACGGGTGTTCTTCGCGGGGGGTGAGAAAGAAAGATGGCGATACAATGCCCGCGTCCCGGAATGAAATAATAATATTAAGATGAATCGAGCGTGAGGGTCGGGCTTTGAACCGGGGCCTTCGGTGCGACGTTCCCCAGTCGCGAGCAGTCCCACCAAAACGGGGATTCGTATTTTTCGCGGAGGTTCGGTTAGGGGAAGAAATGCCTCGAATTGGCGCTTAGCCCGATGGCTCCGGGGGAAACTTGAAAGAGATAAGACCGGGACGCACTGATGCCGATACCGTCGAGGCTCCTCCATGTATGATCGGCCATCGCTGAACAGCCCCCCGCCAGCCATTTTGACACACCCTCGCGGATGATGATGCGGATAATGGGCGAGGGTGGCGATTCTTCACTGTCGAAAATAAACACACGAACTTGAATGAAAAATAATAATAAAAAATTGGAAGAGCCTAAGAACGCGAACTTTCCATCAATGTTTAATTAAGTAAAAAAAAAGTATGATGACATTTTAACGTATCTTGAAGGAAAACGCTATTAAAGATATTGAGGGCGACTGAAGTATGCGAGTATTTGATTGCTGAGGAGTGATCGGTAGCTTCGATTCCGAATCGCGAAACAAAGCAATGCGAGTAAAGTAACTTCCATCGATAAACTCCCGCAGATAAGCAGTAAACAAACTTGTGATCAATTCGTCACAATAAAAAAACAATCTGTTATCAGGAGAACCGGCACTACTCTAATGTCTCGGTACCGAATGAAGACTGAAGTGAATTGAAACCGAGGAGAGCGAGTTGGGCAACCCAGCACACGTTTAATAAAACAGCAGTTTTATCAAAGTTTGATTAAGTAAAAAAAAAATGCTCACTTCACCGATTTGCCCATCTTGAAAGAAAATACTATCAAAGATATTAAACACGACTCAAGGATGCCGATTTGATTGTCCGGTATTGATCGGTACTCTCGATTCCGAATCGCTGAACGAAGCAGTGCAAGTAGAGCAACTTCCATCGATAAACTCCCTCAGACAAGCGACAAGAGAACTTTTGATCAATTCGTCACGATAAAAAAACAATCTGCTATCGAAAGAAACGGCGCTACTCTAATGTCTCGGTACCGAATGAAGAATGAAGTGAGTCGAGACCGAAGAGCGCAATTAGGCAACCCAGCACACGTTTGATAAAACAATAGTTTTATCAAAGTTTGATTAAGTAAAAAAAAAAGGTCACTTCATCGATTTGCTTATCATGACGAAAAATACTATCAAAGATACTAAACACGACTCAAGGATGCCGATTTGATTGTCCGGTATTGATCGGTACTCACGATTCCGAATCGCAGAACGAAGCAGTGCAAGTTAAGTAACTTCCATCGATAAACTCCCGCAGACAAGCGACAAGAGAACTTTTGATCAATTCGTCACGATAAAAAAAAATCTGCTATCAGGAGAAACGGCGCTACTCTAATGTCTCGGTACCGAATGAAGACCGAGGTGAGTCGAGATCGAGGAGCGCAAGTTAGGCAACCCAGCACACGTTTCATAAAACAGTAGTTTTATCAAAGTTTGATTCATTTTAAAAAATGCTCACTTCACCGATTTGCCTATCTTGACGGAAAATCCTATCAAAGATATTAAACACGACTCAAGGATGCCGATTTGATTGTCCACCATAGATCGGTAATCTCGATTCCAAAACGCAGAACGAAGCATTGCAAGTAAAGTAACTCCCGTCGATAAACTCCCGCAGACAAGCGATAAGAGAACTTTTGATCAATTCGTCACGATAAAAAAAACAATCTGCTATCGGGAGAAACGGCGCTACTCTAATGTCTCGGTACCGAATGAAGACTGAGGTGAGTCGAGAGCGAGGAGCGCTAGTTGGGCAGCCCAGCACACGGGGCCCGTCTAACCCCCTCCCAAACAGCAGACCTATATAACACAACTATTATGAACCTACATCAATGAGCTGATCACCGTCCCAACGGAAGCACACGGCTCGTTCATGCCCAGTTTTTATAGGGTCCGCTTTGTTCTAGACCCTCCAGAGCGGCGTCATGGCCCATCACAATGTGTCGTTTTTTCATGTTCCGCTACGGTAACGATGGCCTTGCCTGCCACCCTGTGCCCTGCCTCGGATATCTCGACTGGCTGCGATCTTCGAGGCCCGGCAATTCGCCCCGGCGCTTGATTCAGGACGTGGACAAAACTCTAAGATAAAAAATCCGGAAGGAGGCCTTTGGAGCAGGGCACAATTGGAATGAATTGGGAGTCGTGTTCCCGAAACTATTCCTTGTTATTCTTGCATTAATTGATGGGAAAGGGTTACCGGGCCGAGGAGCGAGACGCTGCCGCGAACCCCATTGCATTACTCGATTTGCATACTCACGCCCGTCGAGAGCTCGATACCTGAGAATTTTTTTTTCCTGAAGCGATGGAGCGCAACCC
The DNA here is from genome assembly GCA_030522665.1 of Ichneumoninae sp. A BG-2022a. Taxonomy (NCBI): domain Eukaryota; kingdom Metazoa; phylum Arthropoda; class Insecta; order Hymenoptera; family Ichneumonidae; species Ichneumoninae sp. A BG-2022a. The sequence continues at coordinate 45,378 of JAPYZC010000162.1, forward strand.
TCGCAGGAAGGCTAAAGAGGATGATAATTCTTTTCTCTTGGCAAGGCTTTCTTAGACACACACGGACACACACTGAGAAGTTTGCGTCTGAGAAAATGCGTACTCGTCATAGCATGGCACACTGACATTTCGCGTTAATAAAATTGGAGAGGTACCTTTTGCGTCGGCTAGGCTGGGGATCCTGAGTTTCATTAAGGAAATTGCCAAAAACAAGCATTAAAAAAATAAGAAAGGTATTTGTTTTGCTAATGGAGCCTAATAAATAATATGTGTCTCAGAAAGTGCGTATTCGTAATAGGATGGCACATTGACATTTCGCGTTACTAAAATTGGAGAGGTACCTTTTGAATTTGTATTTGTATTTGTATTTATTGGGTCCTGGGATTTCTCCCCTGAGGACCTATGCAGTACAGGCTACACATAGCAGTTTACATTAAATATGATAAAATAAGATAAGGAAGGCAAAACAAAGCAGTAGATTACATAAGGTCGAGTAGATAAGCGCTTGAGGTGAGAGCTATACAAGGATGGCGGTAAAATTAATTATTAAAAATTACTAAAAATAAGCGGTAAAAAATTATACATAGTTACAATTAATAGTTAGAATAGCTAGGCAGCTTGAATAGTTAAATAGAGTACGTTTGGGTGTATAAGTATTTCCTGGGCATAGCTGTTTAAGACAAGGCGGAGTCATCCAGGCTAGGGATTCTGAGTTTAATTAATGAAATTTCTAGACATTTTTTAAAAATTATGATCGTATTTATTAAGGTAATTAATAATGTGTGTTAGAGAAAATGTGTATTCGTAAGATGGGGCAAAGTGGTGCTGGGGACGCTGAGTTTAATTTATTAAGTTTGACAAAAAGAAATTTTTATTTTATTTATTAGGCTAATGGAGGATGCAAAATGGCTAGGAGTGCGAGAAATTAACAATCGTGCATGAAAAAGATCTTAACGTTAATCGCACTCATCGCACCTCGATCATAGACTTTATCAACCATCAATATTTAGTTTAACAAAGAAAAAAAGGGTGCCCCATTTTCCCCAATGAACCCTGTGGGTACTTTTCTCGTTTTAGTCACGTGATACCTTTGCATTCATTCGCAGAGTCGTTAATTCATTGGTTATAAGTGCGGGATCACGTACGAAAGCCTCCACCGTCTCTCGAATAGATGTTTCTACGTGATACAACTGACAGGAAAAGGATGCCTCGACTATATTTTCTGGGGATCCGCTTTGCTCTTCTTTCTTCTATGCGTTCATGCCTCGTTCTCTTCGATTTCATACTTACTCAGTTGCTTTAAATTATTCCTCCGGAATATTTCCTGGTGATTATTTTCTTCCTTCGATCGCGAACTATATTTCACTATAATTTTATCACTATATTGACTATATTACTATACTACTACTATATTGACTATATTACTATATTTTATTTTATATTGACTATAATTTTGAATAAAAAAAAATTGAATACCAGTTTCATAAAATGACAATTAATCTTTGCGTTTAGATGGGTTTTCATTTTCGGACATTTTATAGCTTCGCTTTATTTACCTACTTAATTCATCACCCTGACGCGACTGATTTTCTTGCGGCTTTTGTAGTTTTGGGTAAACTTTGACGTTTCTTAACTTTAATATTTATTTCCGTCCGGTACTCTAAACGGAAGAAAAAAAGCCGGACGAGTCTACGGCGTAGCCCAGACTGTGAACTCATTAGCAGCTGACAATAGACAATATAGACAATACCCTTCGATCTCATCGATATCCCCGAATCAAGGTCGGACCTTTAATTATAGCTCCGGTGCAGAGGGATTAAAAAAATGCGATGGAGGCCGCGATAATCGTCTGTTCCCTCCGAGGCCGTCAGCACGTTTGGCATTCGTCTTTTTCGTTGCAGGTGCCATGAGAATGTTCGTTTAAAAATTCTTCACCACGTCGCCAGACAATTGATCACTGGTAAATCGTAAAACCGATAGTTTTATTTGAAATTCGATTTATTTGAAACTCACTCCGTGAGTCCGCGGGTTATTTGCATATTAAAAGGATTTTTTTTTCAACGAGCGATTTGCCCGCAGGACGTCTCGACATTCTTCTTTTTTTCTTGCGCTCCATCGCCGACGTGGCTGGTGTCCTGCCGCGAATGAGCTAATTGAGCGAATCGAGTCGAGGCGAAGCTGCGCGGCTTCGGTCCGATAATATTGTAATAAATGATAGGAGGCTTAATAATTGAAGACGGTCGGAAGTTAATCAAAGCGTCGATATTGCAGTTGCTGCAGCGAGTTCTCTGGAACGGGGACTGAAGTAGGATTGGATATAAAAATATACTGCCGTTCCGCGAAGGTATTGTCATTACAATCACGTAATAACACTTAATAAAAATTCGTACGAAATTTAATGCACTGGTACTGGTAGTTTTTATATATAAACTGTTAAATTTCGTGTACAATTACGATGAAAAATTAACGTACAGTATATTAAAATCTTGAGAAATACTTTTAATAATTTACTTCAATTTTATTTTAAAAAAATTAATAAAATGTTACTAAAAGTACTTTAAATTTAATAATTTACTTAATTTCACTATAAAAGTCCATTAATTTTTCATCACGATTGCGCATTAAATTTACAATTTTTTTCACAGTGCAGTTTCTTTACATTAATTATTCGACTGAATTCGGTAAATGGCATGGTTGATAAAATACTATAAATATATTGTTTCTAGGTAAACTGACTCTAAATTAGGAGGTATAGAAATGAATTATTACCGTTAGAAAAATAATCTAAAATCAGAAGGAAAAGTCAACCGTCGGACCACATATATTAATTCTCTGATTCGTTCGTAGTGATAATTTCGGAGATGATTTGGATGCTGATAAAAAATTGAAATATAATAACCTGTTCGAAATACTGTAAGAAAAAAAATGACAAAAATATGAAAAACTTTTATCCGTGCGGCTGTGAAATTATTTGCACAAGAATCCGCTCGGACGACTATTATATATGTATACATCTTTTCTTCGTCCCGGCCTCTCTCATCCGTCTGTCTGATTTATTTTCTCGATGAAAATAGACCGGAGACCTAATTGCTTTCAGTTATTCCAACAGTACCGGTAAAAGTAATTCGATGAAAACTATATGGCAGTCGTCCAACTGAAAGGATAAACGGATGATTGGCCTTTCTAGGAACTGAACATTAATTATTCGGTATTTCTTCCATCTCTTCCCGCTCGATACATATCACAGGCCAAGTATTGTGGTGTACTTAACGACTGCATTTATATATATCACATACTGATATTTCTACGAACGCTCTTTCAATAACGCTTCTTCTTTCGACTTTATTTATTACTAGCCGGTTTAACAATCTCATTTTTTAACCAGAAATACATCACTTCCGGTTTGAATTCTCCGACCAGAAATCCTTCACTTCCGGTATGAAAATTTCATTTTTTCAACCGGAAGTGACTTCGTACCGGAAATACGTCACTTACGGTTTGAGAATCTAATTCCCGACCGAAATTGACGTCATACAGAAAATAAGCCACTTGCGGTCAAAAAATGAGATTTTCAAACTGAAAATGACGAATTTCTGGTTCGGACACACAACTGCCCAAAGTATATAAGATTCATCAGATTCCCTTCGAAATGAGAAGAAAAAATAAACTAACAGGAAAAAATTATTAGACGGATAACGATTCAGAGATCCGGTCTAGGTATAGTCGAGAGCGCATATGACGTCGTAAACGCGTCGACGAATAATAATTTGAGATGTTCGCGGGCTCGAGAAGAGCCAGCAGCCATGGCACCTGGGACGCCGAAGGAAGAACAAAAAAGAACGCCATTGGGGTCTCACCCTCGTTAACCCGAGAAAGGAGGGCGATGGATGGGACGCATATATAGTATCACATAAAGTTTCGTGCCCGTGTAAGTGGTATTCTAATTTCATTTGACTTCCGCGTTGATGCCAGTCCGTGAAAACCGGAAGGATATGTATATGAGCGCGCGAACGAAGAAACGAGATCAAACTGGAGTGCGATGCGAAACACTTTCGGACGAGGATAAGGCACGGATTGTATGATATTGCGACAGAAATTAAGGCACCGGGGAACTATAGAATGCAGGCAATTGTAAGCTTCCTACCGTACCGTAGCCCGAAGGAATTTTTAATGAAGCGTGTGAACTTGAACCCGTTCGGCCCGTGTAACCTAATTAAGTCGGGCCGGCCGACGAATGCTAATTTCGCGCGACGGGACCCGGGCAACCCCGCGGTGGCTGCTCGAGAAGCATTTCCCTTCGAGCTCTGCTCTTCCAGCCTAAATTGTAAACGGGAATTAATTGGAATAATTGGATCTTGGCGGATCTTGGCGACGATGCTTAATTTTATTTTAGGAAACCTTACGATTATCTTTATTTTCTTTCTTAACTTTACGATTATGGTTATTATCAACTATTTTAGTAAACTACGATTATGTAACTCAAATTGTTTGCAATAAGAGACATTTTTTTCTGATTATTCTTTAACTTCGAGCAGCAACCCCGCGGTGGCTGCTCGAGAAGCATTTCCCTTCGAGCTCTGCTCTTCCAGCCTAAATTGTAAACGGGAATTAATTGGAATAATTGGATCTTGGCTTAGGAAACCTTACGATTATCTTTATTTTCTTTGTTAACTTTACGATTATGGTTATTATCAACTATTTTAGTAAACTACGATTATGTATCTCAAATTGTTTGCAATAAGGGACATTTTTTTCTGATTATTTTTTTACTTCCGATCGTGTGTTTTATTTTTGCCAGTGTTCTCTACGGGAAGCTATGAATGTTTTAACCAATTTTGGAACACGAAAGATGCGAGTGATTACATCTAGTCATTATCATCGACTGCTGAGAAGCACAAGGGCGTAGGGTAAAAGTGGTGAATATGGCCCACCTCGATTAACACGTAAATCAATGATATATGGACCGGGCCATATTCCCCCGTTTCCCAGTCAATCACTATAATCGGTGTATCATCGCGCGCTGATGGTCAGAAAGACACGATTTTTAATACACAGTAAAAATAAGTTTGCACTTTTTTACAACTTATTGTCCACGGACGTCCACATTTTAGTATTTGATAATTTTTCGATAGCACCATCCGGCTCTAGTTTTAGAAACAAAGGTCCAACCTAAAATTGTTGACATGGGAAATAAAAAGGACAGGTTATTGAGTACTGAAACAAACGAATTGGTAACTTATTTAACAAAATTATTTTTACGAAACTTTGTGGTTTACGAAATTATTTTTAACTGTCTATGATTACAAAAACAGACGAAATCCAACAGCGCGATCGGTGCCGTCCGAAAATTAGGGTCATCCATTCGTGTCATAGCTTTCGGCTCGTCCCGTAAACGTTGACAGTGTTACAGAAGCGTAGAACGACGGATAGTAACAGTGGGACCTGCAACAGCCAGGTAACATTGGGTGCAGGTTGTAGCTGAATGCACACCGATTTCAGTGAATGGGAAGCGGGAACGGCCCGATGGGGATGAATATCTATTGATTGGCTTGGTTCGAACCCCTCCTGTTGATCGCTCCGATACCTGCCACATCGTTCGGCGAGAACGGGCCTCGGAAACCCGGGCCAACCTTTTTTTTCTACCTTTTACCTGTTATTGGCCCGAGTTAATCGACGTATTTTCAACGTATGGCACGTGCCAACTGCTATCGACAGGTACAACACTCACTCTGTTGTGGTGCACGTACCAATTTTCGTTCATCCGTCCTTCCTCGCGTCGAACGATACCTGCAATCCGAACTTGACATTTTAACGCTACACTCCCGCTGTTCAACCACCATGCTGACTTTACAGTGGAATTACACTGTTTAATGTAGTCACATTTTGTTACCTGTTTTATATTGAGTAACCCAAAAACATACATGCATTTTTTTTATTTACCATATGCTGTACTATATTGAAAGCTGTCAAGTCGCGGGATTAATAAATAATGTTATAATGTAATATGAATAATATAATATAATAATATAAATAATACAATACATTAATAAAAATAATATATTTTTTGTTCTTATAGAATACGGTGAAATTTCTAGATATTGTAATAGAACAAAAAATGTATCGTTTCTAATTTCGTAATTTGCAACTACCAGCAAATATCCGTATGACATCATCAATATGATGACATACATTACGGTATTGAAAAATTGTGAAATTCAACGTAATTTAATGAGATTGTATATTTTTCAGTTTCGACAAATTTTTAAATGTTGTTATATTATTTATCGGCATCGACTCTGTATTCCGTGTGTTAGTCGAGTCGACGGTTTAAAATAATATCTAAGTTTGTATTGTTCGTCACGAAGCTCGAGAAGCGCCTAACCGTCGTCCCTTAAACACAGGCGAAATCACGTTTGTTCGGGATCATGGAGACAATGCCTCAGGGATCCGGTTACCGATGTATCTTTATTTTTTCGCTCCTACGGGCGCGTACGAAGAGCCGACCTGGGGATTATGGGTGCGGTTGATTATATCGAGCCCGCACGGTGAAGCAGACTGATTTATTGCTGCAAACGCTGTAAAAACTACACCGGTGACATGGGCAGTTCGGATTTGGTACATAATATCGACAGCTGATAAAGAAAACTCATTACGTTCGAGTTATATCATGACACCAATTTATTACAGAAAAATCAAAGGGAAATATTTTATTAAATGCAGTTTCTTTGTAATGTAGCAAAAAAAAACAGTTTTTTTAATGCATTTTTAAAATTAAGTTATTTGAAAATGCACTTTTTAGAGATATAGTTTTTTTAGAAATGAATTTTTTTAAAGGCAGCTTAAAAAAATATTTTTTTCCATCAACCCGAAAATATTCAGAATAACAGTCACGTTGTCTAACGTTGCAGAACGCAAAAGCCAAAAGAAGTAGTCCTGACTCATTTTAAAAAAATATAAAAAAAATTCTATCAGTAAATTCTGACGAGGGCAAACGCGGGCCACGGGACATTATCTAAAAATCGGAGCAAAAAAAAAACCGGTATTAACGACTTTCTAAGGCCCTCGAGACTCGCTTCTGTCTCTCACCGGACTGGCATATTGCATGTTATATATACGCTCCCGCTCCTCCTGTCAACCCTCGTTGTTTTTTGCTCCCGCTTTAATAATTGATCATCTGATTACGTTACATTATACCAGCCGGTCTCTGTCTCCCGTACAATATAACGTATACGCAGTCGCAGTCTCTTCGCCGATTCGGCCGAGAGGTAAGAAGAAGCGTCACGAGGCAAAAAAAAACCATCCCCTGCAACTACCCCTGTCGTTCCGTCCTCGTCGTTCCGCCGAGCATTATTCCCGCACCAATATCGAGCCATTTTTTTTCTCTTCTGCCTTTCCCGCTGCCTATCTTCTCTACTTCGACGCCATTTGAATATAACCCCCTTATCGGTAAATATACCGGGGGGGTTTTACCCCCATTCGGTAATGATGGCAGTAGTTCCCCGTTGCCTCCCTCCTTTCTATATCCAGCACATTTATCCACTGTTTTTTCACCGGCGCGGGCCATTGTCCTATCGCATTCGTTCATTTCGGTCTCACTCTCGTTCCCCGCTGTCCATGACTTTGTTCTTTCATCCAATCATCTCCTCCAAGAGCGCGCACCAAACTCCAGCCCCACACAGTGTGCTCTTACAGTCACCGCACAGTTGAAGGAAAAAAAATGTTCATGAAATTCGCACATTGCTTCCTCGTACTTTTTTGCCCCAGATTAAATACTTGCGAAGAATTTAACTCTTTCTCTGTAAAAAAAACATAGTTTTAACCATGATGGAGAAGTTTGGGTAATTTCTTTTTCGGGGACGAAAAATATAAATGGCAAGGAATTGTTTAGAATTACTTGGATAAATCTATATCTCTGTCTAAACGAAGAATTTGAGAGTTAAAATTTATTGTCTAAATTGTTACTCTAAAGCTGTAAAATTTATTTTCAAAATATCTTTCGTAAAGATTATTTTGCAGCGAATTCGAACGAAAAATATTACGCGAAATAAAAAAAAGAAAAAATATCACGTTCGCAAAATGTCTTTTATGAAAAATCAGAATTAAGGTGAAGCCATTTGTTGGACAAATCGGCGAATCCGGAAAAGAATTTTTCAGGGTCTCATCAAGACCCGATGAATCCCCAACGCACTAAAATTTGTTATTAAAATATGTTTCGCAAATATCACTTTCAGACAAATTCGAACGAAAAATATCACCGTCGCAAAAATGCCTTCTATAAGAGATCAGGAATAAGTTGAAGCCACTTTTTGGAGAAATAATTATCGTCCAGTTCGTCGAACGATTGTTTTTCGAAGATGAACGAGCGAAGAGTAACACATCTTGGCACAAAGAAAAAAACGCTCTTGGCACATTTGCTTGCCGATGCAATCTCTCGCAAAGATCGGCAAAAGATCATCTCGGTGATCAACGCTCGAGATACTTGCGAAACGTGTAACCTGGATAGTTACGCGGGCCACAGCAGCTCCTGCGGCAGGTGTGCCCGATCGGCTAGTAATTAATATTCAGGGGGAAAAGAGAGAAAAAGAAATTTGCAAGGCCGGCGCCTCCTCCGGAAGGTGCTCGAGACGAGGACGAAGAAAAAAGAGTTTAAATAGTACGTTGAAGTGCGCACACAGCAGTGAAGCGAATTACCGGTGTAACTGTGCTCGTGGCGGCTTGTCCGTAAGACAAGTAGTTTGTGCGTCAGCGAGAATGCTCGCATCTCGTGTACGCCGGTACTTAATTGTTCTTCAGCACCTGGCCATAATTTATTCCCGAAACGGAAAGTCACGACGAATATTCGTTACAACGAAAAATGTGGCACTTTAATAAAAAATGTAATAAAATTCGTTGACTCCAGTGCTCAAAATGTACACAACTCATAAACCACGTATTGAGCTTGAGCAATTTATTTTAATCTGGTGATGTCATTTTATTTTATATCACTCGGTGGGAAAATGGCGGTTTTACGCACGCTTCGCGAAAACCCCCATTTTCACACCTTGCGAAATAAGACTTTGTACTCAGGCGAAAAACGTTTTCTGACTGAGAACTGAGAAAAAGTTTTTCGCACTAGTATCGTAATGTACTATTAAATTAGCTGAAATTTTGTGTACCTTCTAGCGGGCATATTTTAATGCCTATTAAGAATTCATGTTGTCAGAATTTATTTCCATTGCCGAAACGAGTCATGACGACTATTCATTGCAAAAAAACTTTAGTACTTTAATAACAATATTGGCCAAAATTCATTAACTCGAATGCACAAAACGTGCGATTGGGACAGCACACGAGTCGTAAGCCGCGGATGGAGCTTAAGGAATTTATTTCAATCCGATGATGTAATTTAATGTGTACTTTCTGTAGGGCATTTTTTATCCTTATTAAAATTCATGTTGCTGTCGAACAAAAACTTCGTTAGTGGAATGAAACCTGTAAAATATGTTCGCACCAATGAGTTAAAAAAAAAAATTTCTATGAATCCAATAGCAATCTTCCATACGAGTACGATCGTTATTTTTCGATCGCTTTCTGTTCGAAAAAAATACATTGTTTATCTTCATAATTTTACGCTTGCAGGTTTGAAGCCGCTGAGCGCATCTTCCGGGAAGTCACGAGCGTTTACGCGGACTCGGAGATCGACTGGATGAGCGTGCACGATGCTGGCTGCACCAGAGACGATACCGATCTTCCTCATCACGTGACGAGCCAGAACGATCTCGATCGGCTCATCACCGGAACTTTCAGATCTTTCCTCACAGCTCTGCCGGCTCCGCCGACCATCGTCACGATTTCTAGGTGAGTCTAATTAATTGTAATTATTTGTAACGATTTTTATGTGCGTCGAGGAATTATAATCAAACTTAGGCGAGACTCGTCATTTCCCCGAATCCAAATTTAGTCAATTTTTTATATATTAAAAAAATAAATAAATCGTACCGATGAACGCAGGTTGAGAGTCGCAGCAGGGTAGATTGTCACTGCAGAACCTGAATTTAGCAACGAATCGCCGATCGAATGGGAGGTACGAAGGGAAAATTGTCGGGGGTTAGGCCAGGCCGAGGGGTGGGTTCGCGGTCCTCGGGATCATTCGTAGCCCCTCCCATGCTCGCCGGATGGGGGGGCACCCCTCGCATAGGGGTGCACAAATGTGTACTCCTGTGTAACTCCAGCAGGAAAAACTTGAGACTCTCGCCAATAGATGGGAGCATCGAAAGTAACGCGATAAATATTTTATATTCAAAAATCAATTTTTTTTTCTTTTTTTTTTTTCGTAATTCCACAATCGACAATAATTTTTCTAAATCGGTTCCAATCAAATTTCATCTGATCTGAAAGTTAACGAATATATTTTATATTTCAAATATAATGATTTATATTTTTTTACTTTCGTGACTGTACAAACGTGTCAATAAATTTTTTTCTACATCGGCCCAATAAAATTTCATTCGATGATAAGTTACTTGCGAAATCCATTCAGTTCCACGTGACTTTCGAAATTCTCATTAAAAATTATAGAATTCAAGTGGAAAAGAATTTTTTAAATGCCACGAATAAAAAAGGACGATCTTGGAAATTTATTTTTATCATTTTTTTTTAATGCTCATCGCTGTTCAACCACCCTGCTGACTTTACAGTGGAATTACACTGTTTAATGTAGTCACATTTTGTTACCTGTTTTACATTGAGTAACCCAAAAACTTACATGAATATTTTTTATTTACGATATACTATACTATATTGAAAGCTGTCAAGTCGCGGGGTTAATAAATAATATAATAATGTAATACGAATAATATTATAATATAAATATGATTTATATTTTTTTACTTTCGTAATTCTACAATCGTCAATAAATTTTTTTCTAGATCGGGTCCAATAAAATGTCATTCGATGAAAAGTTAACTGCGGAATTCATTCAGGTCCACGTGACTTTCGAGACTCTCATTAAAAATTATAGAATTCAAGGGGAAAAGAATTTTTTTTAATGCCACGATCTTGGAAATTTATTTCTATAATTTTTTTTTTTTTTAATCCTGATCGCAATTTTTTTAAACGGATGGACACGCTGGCGCCATCCGACGACGTCGACGAGGAAAGTTTGACACCGCGGGTTTAAAGTGAATCGATTTTAGAGAGTCCACAGTGAGCTACCCCATAGAATTCCCCTCCGCGTTTTCTTCTTCTTCGTCTTGATCCATTCGCGCATCCCCGCACCCGCCATGCTGTACTCTAACAGCAATGCGGACGACGCGGCGCTCCGCCGGATGTCGCCGCTGCGGGGGTCAGAAATGTGTTTTTTTTTTGCATGCCTCATTCTTTTACTTCCGTTCGGCCACAATTTCGCACGCCCCTCCGACCGGAAATAGTCCCGCGATTATTATTCGCTTCCCTCAGACTAAAGCGCGTAGATCCAAACCCCATAGAAAACTAAACGAACGAACGAAAACGATTCCCGTGTGAAACCAGTTTTGTTGTATTCAGATCCAGCGAGGACGACTATTGCCCGCCGGAAGATGTGGATCGCATCCAGGTTGGCGTACTCGAGGAGCTGGGACACCGTCTCGGACACGAGATAGACACCAACCTCGTTTATCTCGAACAGGAAACATTCTAGGAGCGGCGCGATTATTTTTTGCAATCGCGCAAATACAAAATGAATTGTACTTTCGCCTCCGACAATTGATAATTGAGATAAATCTCTGCATGATAAATTTGTCGTACCTTTGATTATTTATCGCGTTTGACTCTTCGACAGCGAGCCTGAAGAGGATTTTAGGCAGAATGGGGTGGCTTTTTCAATTTTCGGAAATAATATGACTTTCGTGAATTTCCCCTCGTTTCCCGTTTTCACTGAACAGACACATTCAAGATCGCAACTCACTTCCGGTTTGCAAGTCTTGGTTTTTGACCGGAAGTGACGTCACACGGAAAAACGTCACATCCGGTTTGAAAATCTCACTTTTCAACCGGAAGTGACGTCATACGGGAAATCTTATTTTTTTACCGGAAGTGCCATCGTATAAAAAATACCTCACTTCCGGTTGAAAAGTGAGATTTTGAAACCGCAAGTGACGTTTTCCAGTAACACGTAATTTCCCGTTGAAAAGTAAGATTTCAAGTGACATTTTCCCGTATGAAGTCATCTCTGGTTGAAAAATTGGATTTTCAAACCAGAAGTGAAATTTTCGTGTATGACGTCATCACCGGGTGAAAATGAGATTTTCAAACCGGAGGTGACCTTTTCGCGTATGGCGTTCCTTCCGCTCAAAAGTCAATTAAGATTAGAAAAAAAAAATAATTTCATGAAAATTAATTCTGTGCGAAGAATTAACAGAGAACCGGACCATTCGTCGTAGAAAAGCTTCCCAACGGATAGGAACGACGACCAGTCTGCTTTTTTTTATCTACGTCTCATGACCAGTAAGACTCTTTCATCTCGGAGGAAGGAAGAGGAGAGCGATGAAACGAGAACGAAGAAGAGAATAAGGCTACTGCGCGCCCGATTTACATAAGATCCGTGCCACGCTGGCCTATTATGGGAAGCGGGATAGCACAATGCCACGTGAATGTTGGCATTTTTTTGCATTGCCCCTCCAGGGTCCAAACGTCTTATTTGCATATATCGTACCACCGGCCGGTTTCCCACACGCTTCAACGGAGTCTCCCTCCCTCCGCGCCGCGGTCCGACTGTCCTCTTCGTTCTTTTTTCATTCGGGCCCGTTCCTGTCCCTACCTCCTTCCATTCGCTTCGGCACGTCACGTGCATGCCCGGGCCCGCTTCGGGGTCGGCCGCTCCTCGACAAAAAAGGCAAACGCTTGGCAAAAAAATTTACGGAACCCAGAAGACTTTAGGAACGATAAAATAATAAATATAAAAGAGTCGTATCCTTTCGACGGGGGAGATCGGATTTCCGGACCCGTACAATCAACTCTCTGCGTTGATTAAGAACTCCTTCCAAGAGGAATTTCATTGAGAACTTCCAGCATCCTTCGCCCCCATAATTACTCGCGTACTACTCTGCTCATGTAATTGCTCGCGTACTACTCTGCCAATGTAATTGCTGATCTATATGAGTATATAGATGAGAAATTACATTCCTACTCATGAACACGTGTCATTGAACGTTATACCTTATTTGTTGTTCCTAACTCTCTCTGGCCTATTGCATTTCACTATTCTGCACAGTAAAAATGATTTGCACATTCGTGCAAATCATTTTTACTGTGGCATTTAAATGTGGCACAATTCTTGTTCAGAAACGTCAATAATTTTTTTTTTAGTGTCGCCTGTGAATTTTTAATAAAATACTAAAATTAAGGTGAATCTGGATTGTTCGTCGGGTAGATTCCGGACCCATTCAGTCAACTGTCTACGTTGATTAAGAACTCCTTCCAAGAGGAATTTCATTGAGAACTTCCAGCATCCTTCGCCCCCATAATTACTCGCGTACTACTCTACCAATGTAATTGCTGATCTATATGAGTATATAGATGAGAAATTACATTCCTACTTATGAACACGTGTCATTAAACGTTAAACCTTATTTGTTGATCCTAACTCTCTCTGGCTTACTGAATTTCACTATTCTACAGAGTAAAAATGATTTGCACATTTGTGGCACAATTCTTGTTCAGAAACGTCAATAATTTTTGTTAGGGTCGCCTGTGAATTTTTAATAAAATGCTTAAATTAATGTGAATCAGGATTGTTCGTCGGGTAGATTCCGGACCCGTTCAGTCAACTCTCTACGCTGATTAAGAACTCGTTCTTCGAGGAATTTCATTCAGAGGTTCCAGCTTCCTTCGCCCCTGTAATGGCTCATGCATATACTTTGGTCCTGCGGTTCTCAACCACCTCCGACCAACTGAATTTCACTATACTGCACACTAAAAGTGATTTCCACATTTATCGAACATTTCTTATTCACAGAGCAGCGCGATTTTTTTTCGTGTGAATCGTGCATTTTTGACAAAAAATTGTTAAAGTAAGGTGATTCTTGATTGTTCAATAGAGCTGGTCAAGATACACATTAAAATATAATGTGAATCTTGACATTGTGATTTCGTGATTTTTCTTTTCAATTTGCGAACTTTGCATGAGCCGGAAATAATTTTTGTGTTTTTTTTATTTTTACGAGAACTCAAAGGTATTTTTTTTAATTCCCTCACGTTCGATCTTCCGACGTCTTTCATACAACTGCCCCGAAATGCGAGTTATCGCGTCACGACGCATCTGCGTGTCGAGAAGAAACTGCGTCAACAAAGCGGTGGCAGTGTGGAAAGAAAATTATTCAGGCTGGCAAAAGTGCAGCCCTCTCCCCGTGCCGCTAATCCTTTACCCGTATCCGATCCGCATTGAAAAAGAGGCGCAAGGTGTACCGAAAAAAAATACATATAAAATGTTAAATAAATCTCCGTTATATAAATTGCCGCGAAAAATATGTATATATATTTTTTTTATTTTCAAGAACTTTTGAGGAACAAAATTGAACGAGATAAAAACACAAACTAGCGTCGTTGATAGGGCAAACCGAATCGACAACTCCCAAGAAAAGGTGACGAGCGTACGGGCTTGATTATGTGCGTGACGAACGAGATTTCGATGCCGGCCAGGAGTTTATGTTAATTAAGGGCTTAGGGCGATGCGATGCGCGAGACTACTGTATGGCATACACGGGGACTCGCAAAGCCAATTATAGCGCGAAGCCGTCGGGGACTCCGACACTTTTGGGACCATCCGAATTCACATAGCGCGTACGGACGATTTTTTTAAGGGTGGCGATAGAGGGAGAAATATTTTATGAACAACGCCATAGGCGGAGCTCGCGCAGTAGGACCGACTTTGTTCAAACGTACCACTTTTACTTGTTCGGGGCCCTTTGTTGGAGTTTAAAAAATTTTTGCACGGGGCCCAGAGGTGGGGCTGCGCCCTTCGCCTGATGAGACCGAAGAGGAATGAGAATGGGAGAAAAGAATTATTCCGAGAGGAGGTCCCGGTAGTCGTCGGATAGCAACAGTGCGGGTCAGTCGATAAAAAAAAGTCTGACAGCCAAAATATACAAATCTGTTTTTTTTTGGGTCATCACGATTTTTGGGAGGAGGGCAAAATGGAACTTTGGTATCGAATGGACGATAAAAATTATAAATTTTTTGATAAAATAAAAGCAAAGATAGAAAGGAACGACATTCAATAAATCAACGAATACGTAAAAACAAAAAAAGACTATTTGTAATTTTTTTGATAAAATAAAAACAAGTATAAAAACGGGCAGGATTCAATAAATCAACAATTAATTTTCCGACACCACGGACGACATCAAATTTTTATTAAAGTGCCTTAATCATCCACACGACGTGAACGCGCTATTGAACGTAGTGCGCGCGAGTCGGGATGTAAATTTGATTGTAGATAAATAAAGATTCGGCAAAAGCGGCTTCGGGCTGGCTGATCTTCCCTGAATGGATCAACATGTGATTTATCTGCACCTACGTGGCATCGAATGTACGATAAAAATGATACATTTTTTGATAAAATAAAAAACAAGCGAGATTCAATAAATCAACGAATACATTGAAAATAGAAAATCAAAATTATACATTTTTTCATAAAATAATAAAATAAAAGCGAGCAGAATTCAATAAATCAACGGATAAATAATCCGCAGACGATGTCAAATTTTTATTAAAGTGCCTTAATCGCCCGCGCAACACCTAAATTTGACAAAAAAAATATATATTTTGGCAAAAGCGCATCGGCGAAAGCGGCTTCGGGCTGGCTGATTCTCTCTGGATGCATCTACGTGTGATTTGGCTCCACCTACGTGGCATGGGCCGCGCTTCTCGTTGGCGCTCAGTGGCCACTCTCGCTTGCTACGAGGGACACACACGCACGGCGAGCATATGCCGCGCTGTCCGGAATGCAAACCTCGGTCGATTGTGTTGGTGAATGCATCTGGTGCAGCGGATGCAACTCCGAGCGGTCAGTAGCTCCCTAAACGACCGACCGCTCGGTTTGCTGCACTTTCATCCACTCGTCATCCGAACGTGCCGGTGATAATATGAAAATCTAAAAGGGTGCGCGTTTTCACAAACATAAATTAAACTTACATTATATTTAAAAATGAAACAAAAAACAAAATTTCAGTGCACTGAATTCATTTTTTTTCCATCGCGCATTACACTCTCATATCATAAAATTTGGTCTTTGGCATACAAATTAATATGATATAAATGATATTATATAATCCATATTAATATAAAATAATTTTTTTTTAATGTCTTAAATATAATACAAATAATAAATATCGATCGCTTATGTGTTTTAACCGCAGATTTTGGTGTTTCGTCGAAAACAATAATTATACAAGCGTGACGTTTATCACCGCCATATTTCCATCGAGGTTTCTCGCTGAGAGCGTCGCGGCATTAGGTATACAATTAAATGTGCATTGCATACACGACACGATGGAGGGGGGGTGGAGGGTTTCTGGAGTACACAATTCAGTCCGCGCAACCTTCTTTTCTCCACCTTCGATTTCGTTCGTTGCTTCCATCGCAGCTCCGTGGAGTGCCAAACCTTCTCCGGCCTCCGCACACCCTCCTTGGCATCTGCGACGTCTTCGCCGCGTAAGGGGGAGTACGGCAAACCAACCCCTCCCCGGTTATATACATATATATATATACATAACGCGGTGCGCGCCTTTCGAGCTAACGACCTTATTTCACTTTCTCCAATCGCGCTGTACAGTAAGAAAGAAAATAATAAATGAATAACGGGGCTTGCGCGACGTGGCATCTTGCATTGGATCTGTAATACAATTACTGTAATACATTATCTACGTGAGAAAAAAATTCGACCAAGTTCTCTTGATCGAGTTTTTTTTTAGTCTTCAGCCGTCCACCGTAAAACTACCGATGGTCGCGTTACAGGCCGTGCATATAAATGCATAAATTTTCATTTTACACCGTCGAAAAATAATCATGCGAAATTCGATTAAATTTGTCGTTTAGGAGAACCGCGGGTCATGACAAGGAAAAAATTGTCCTTGGTTCTCTAATAAAATTTGAATCGTTAGTAAACAATGAATAATAAATTGCAAATAAATAATTAATTAACAAAATAAATTATTGTTGCGGAAAAATAATTTCCGTAGGTGGAGTAAATTAATTAGTTACGGTAACAAAAATTCTTGCTGTATCAAACAAAAAAAAATCTCCGTGTAACACAGTCGATCTTTTGTGTTCCATTTTCCACTTTTGCAATAAAACAATCAATTGTAAATAAATAATAAATCATTGTTGCGGCATTAAAAAATGTTCTGTCCCTGCATTGAGTTGATGAATTTGTTGCGATATCAAAATTCTTGCTATACATACAAAATCATAGTCGATCTTGCTATTTGATTTTTCCACTTTCGCGAAAGCAGGTAAGGTCCCTCACGTTTGTCGATCGGCGATGCCTGCGATAACGAGAGTTACGATCTTATCTCGAGGTCCGAGGAAATCCGATCCGATTCAGTTGCACCGAGTAATTGTGGAAACGGATGGACAGACGAACGGATAGACACTTATAAAGAAGCCCAGAGGAGGCAACGTCCGATAATTTGTTTTCGGTCTCTTCGGAACTAACGTAATACGTTCGGTAGGCACAACGACGGTTCGAGACGGGGGCGGGACGTCGAAAAAGTTTGCATTGTTACGAAATCGAGTGTCGCGCTCGCAAACTGCCTCTCCCTACTTCAGTGGGGTACAATTTGTCTGTTGTCAGAACAATTTTTCAACTTTTAATTCGAGTTTGAAAGCTTCATTACGGGACAGCAAGGAGCGGGAATAAAGAAAAGTCGGAGAGACTACGCACGTTACTTTACGGATACGATTTTGGAGGAATCGTCTCCACGTCTCGTGTGGTAATGGCAGGGCGAGTGTGCGGTTTTGCATCCTTGCTGCATTACCGGACGTCTCATAGGAATTAATACCCTGATAAAAAATGTCGAGCTTTGTTTTAATTTTTTTGCCGAAGCTACAGAAAAATAAAGAGACTACGCGC